>JAMKCH010026944.1:0-31277 GCA_023653785.1 Ophioderma brevispina
ATTGAAGTGCCCACGAACCTTTGCGTACGTGCTTTAATGTCTATCAATCTTACACTTATGATCATTTCTCAATTGCAAACTGATTCCGGCCATTGAATGTGTACGAAACTATTTCGTAGGGGGCGTGTTTTTCATTTTTTCAATCTAACTAGCCAAAAAGTCCATCAATAAATCAGTAAATTAATAAAAGTGTTTCATTACTTAATCGTAACGATTAGAAAATAAATCGTTCCCATAGGGGCCTACTGTGAAATACTTTGTGAGAGAATTCTATGATTGAGCAATCGTCTATGTCGGTTGACGTCATTAACACTGGCTATCTCTAACTCTACTTTCGCGACTTGTGACACGCGACCAGAATTATTATATATTACCCGTCTGGGTTGCAACAACGAGTTTTATTATAACCCAAACTTTTTTTGTTTATTTTGATTATATTGATACTCCGCAGTGTTACAATCAGCAATCGATTTTGTGGGGTTCTAGCTGTAATTTAGTGTGACACTGATTATTCAGTTATATATTATTACTATTATTAAATAGGCACAGTCGAGGAACTCTACTGTGTCTTTCTCTGTACGGTTTCTTTCTTTCTTTCTTTCTTTCTTTTCTTTCCTTTCTTTCTTCTTTCTTTCTTTCTTTCTTTCTTCTTTCTTTCTTTCTTTCTTCTTTCTTTCTTTCTTCTTTCTTCAACATGCTAATATCTCAGATATGGAACATTCCTATTGAACCAAAAACTGGTCCAAAGACAAATATATCACAGAAACCTTTGACCGTATCCGATGGTGTCAAAGGTCACGATGGGGTCACAGGAGTCAAACGTTAACAAAAACTAGAATTACTCAATCTCAAAACTAATGCTGTAATCTGTAGGACTTGATTAACACTACAAAGTCAATTAATGATTTTGTCATAACACATGATTTAGGGGTCAGAGGTTCCAAATACATCAAATTACGTTCACTTCAAATCACCTACTCCTTTTACAGATTACATAGTATGACCACTTGAACTCATGTATGTGATGCAGCTTGACACCACCCACAAAAGTTACTAATGACATTTTGATCAAAGGTCATCTGGTGTCACTAAGGTCCCAAATACTTTACTGTGTGTAACATTTAAAACATGTCAAATAGAAAATCTGTTTCTCCCATCCTGTAAACCTGATGAAGGTCAATAAAAGTCATCAGGACCCATCACCTGAACCATGGTTTAGGGGTCAAGGTCAAAATACATCAAATTAGTTACACCTCAAATCACTCTACTTTTCAGATGACATAAGATCACGTGACTCATGTATATGATGTAGCCTTGCATCCCTACAAAAGTTATTGAATTGAATTTTGATCAAAGGTCTCTGGGTCACTAAGGTCAAACTCTTTTACTGTGTGTAAAATTTAAAACAGGTCAAGTAGAAAATATTTTTAGCCCCTCCTGTAGGATTGATAAGGTCAATAAATGTCAATCATCACCCCATCACTTGACCCCTGTTTACGGTCAAAGGTCAAAATACATCAAATTACTTTAGAACTTCAACTCACTATTCTCTCTCAGATTACATATTTAATCAGTGATCATGTATTGTGTAGTTTGGTATCCCCTCAAAAGTACTTAATGAATTTTGATCAAAGGTCATTTGGGGTCACGGGAGTCCAAGACCCCATTTTCTAAATATGCCTATTTATGCAACAAGTTCCTTTCTAAGTAATCTCGACTGTGTTCAGATCTGTACACATATCTAGTTTTATTATTGCTATTATTATATTTGCCCTAATTCAGCATTAATCTTGTTTCAGCATTGAACTGAAGTCAATTATTATTATTATTAGATCGAATTTGGCGTTAAGGCAAAATTCCGTTTCCCCTTAAGATGCCATTGTTTGCGGGTTTTTGCCAAGGGTTATGAATATTAATTTATGGCAAATAAGTGGAATAACATGATAATATTAATTTAATATAAAAGGTTCATTATAACCTAATAAATAAGTAAAATGTTACCTTCATTATCATTAATATTTTATTATTCTTATTATTATTATTATTATTATTATTATTATTATTATTTATTAGTATATGTAGTAAGAGGCCACGTATTCCATCAAAAAATGCTTAAATTATACCGCATGGCATCCGCATATTTGCTGCTTTAGGCCTATTTTACATTGTGCATCTGCCCCACTCGTGAATTTTGTTTACTACATTATGACGTCATATTTGTAAAGTTTGTACTTAGTTTGTTAATCAATTTAGGAATAACATACATCTACACCCACTGGTAACCAGCAGCGTAAGATCGGGATGATCTATACGAATTCATGAGGGTCTCGGTCCATTCAACTGTGGAATAAATTTCGTGCAAAAATTCCTTCGGGAAAGTTGTTTTATAGGAATTGGGTGTGTTAATAACACCCCTCGTAGGGTGTTGTTGTTGTTACAATCGTACAGAAATAAAAACAATAGTTCCTTGGAAGCCCCTCCAAGCCCGCCCCCACCCACCACCAATGGACACTTGTTCTTAGGGTTTTTAAATGAATCGCACAAACCAAATTAAATAAGTAATTAAAATTAATTAACCAACGACCACGAATAAAATGCAATCCATCTAATCATCAACATTATTTTGTTTTCTATGTTGGACGCTTCCCTGCGTTACTTTAATTCAATATGATTTGTTGAAGAGACATCATCGACTGAATTCAGCTGACTGTCCATCCTAATTAACTTTCAAACATTGACTGTGATTTCATAAGCCAAGATATTTAAAACATGCAACTTATTTTGACGCAGAATAACTCCCTTGAAAATAGTGTAGGGTTACGAAAAAAATAAGTAATATTTATAAAATTCGGTCATTGGTTACCAACGATCATTACGGAATGGATGTTCATAGACAAAGTTGGAGTCTCGCACGTCTAATTTGAAATCTAGCTTTCTGATGAAAAGACAACATGTAAGAAATGATGAAAAATAACAACACGCTCTACCCACTGTAAATAAATACTTGTGAACACGATGTTCGATGCTTGCGCAGCATACGTAATTCAAGGCATGTTGGTTATCTGTATCTTCGCGACTTGGAGTATGTGACCAGAATTATTTATATCGTCACGAATCTTCCAAACGGCCAATCGACCAAAAAGTCACATTCGAGATATCGGCGCTTGAAGTTTCGGAATTATGAACTTGCATATCTAAAAATATGAAACATTTTAGGAAAAGAGTTTATGTGGAAATTAGGATATGAACGTTCTTATTGTGAGCACGCTTTCCATTCAAGTATCCTTTGTTCCTTGTCAAATTTAATTACAAAGTGATTGGTCGTTTGCAAAAACTAAAAAAAACGTCCTCTGTTTTATGTCAAGGAGGACCGAAATGACATTGAGCTTGTTTGGCGTACTCAAAAAAAGAGTCGAAGCGATCGCATCCGGCTGGTGGTATCAATGTTGAACATACTTTTGCCTGCGGAGGCGCTAGAAAGACTATTGCTTTTGTAAGGTTTCTAAGTGTCACTGGTCTCTTACAGCAAAAGGAATGTGCCAATAAAGATAGAAAAGAGAATGATGAGGTTCTACATTTTTTTTATTTGTATTAGATTGATTTCATCAAATATTAATCCTCAATGTAAAATATAATACATCAAGTTTATAAATATACAGGTAATTTATAAATATTACAGTTAATTTGAATGGAAACCTTGAAAAGATAAAGATGGATGTTACGGGGTTTTGTTGAAGAAGTATGCCAGGATTTTACTGTGTTAAAATTTACAGTAGTGTACAGGTAGGCGTACTACTTCAAGTAAAGAAACCATAGGACGAGTATAGATAGCCATTAGTGTCAAATGACGTATCTAAAAACTCGTAAAACATAAACGACTTCGGAGTGTATATCAAACAATTTGAAATGAAATGATATTCCATGGGATATTATTTTAATTTTGTCATCAAAAAGATCATGCGATATGTTTCACTTTTGGAGTCATAGCACTCTTAAGAGTGGTGTTCTTATATACTTTGATGTTGTGAAAAATTTATGAGTAAAAAACTAACCATGTTGAGGTGAGATAGCAGTTTGCCGACAAGACATTCTGACTGTTATTTCAATTTCAAATTGCCCTATTTCAGGGGTTATCAAAGGGGTATGTATTGAAAATGCATGTTAAAATGCAGTGTTCTCATGTTAACATCTTTCGTTATTGGTATTGAAAGGAACTAATTTCGATCTTAATCAATAAGCGTACGGTTGCATCAATTTTATTGAATAATTTCAATGCGTAGTCTTTGGAAGTTGCTATTAATCATGGATTTTTATTGAGATGGCTTGAGTAAATGTTTAATTGATAATTTGTCTACATGTAACTAAAACCATATTACTTTATTGCGCTTATTAGTAAACACAGAATAAATTATCAAGTTAGTGAAATTATTAATCCCTAGTTGTGGCATAAATAATATCGTAGGTAGTCGGGAATATATAGGAAAGAAAAAGGAAAAAAAACGAAAAGATTTTTATGTCTTTGTTTATCATTGCATTATTTGATCAAACTCCTCGGCACTAAGGGGGGGGGGGGGGGGTTAGCACCCTTCATGTTTCCCCGGCTCCCGGTAATTAAAGCCCCCTTTTTGGTGCCAGAGATTAATTGTAATTTTCAATGAAATATTTCGCTCTTTTTATACAAACAAACATCCACAGGGTATAGGAAAGATAAAGGTGATCCCAAAGAAAAGTTAGGAATTCACATTTTCATGATGGGAAATGATAGTTTTATATGAGAGCATTTTAGTGCTATAGAAGGCGTTTGGGGTCGCTATTAAAATTGCGAAACGCTAACAATTGCGAAATATCAATTTTCCACCAATATATTAAGTATTTTCGCCACTTTCTCAAACTAGATGACGTCATTAGGACGCATAATTGGGATGTTGCGTACTTTTTTGGTACAAATGGAAATAAGAAACGCTAACTATCCTTTTGTACACAATTTACAGGAATCGGATGATTCAGTAACGGAAATCACAGGGGGCGGTAACCACCCACCCCCGTCGGGAGTTTTGTTTTAAAAAAAGGGCTCGGGGGCTGGGTTGAGAGGTTATTGGATTGTAATTAATCATGTAAGTAGTAACTTTGTTTAAAACAGGTAAGCCTATCTACTTACGACTAGGAATCAAACCTGGGACCCTCTGATATGAACCAAAAGACCTAATAACCACGATTCTATGCTACCATAAAGGGGATATATAAGACCATTGAATTTATGTATCATTACATTATTTCCTTGCAATTTAATATATTGTTAAATTAAAAATGGACAAAATATCATACCAAAACGTGAAGGGTTTCAACAAGAGGTTTGAACTATCTATAGAAAAAATTGAAATGAAAATACTACATTAGTGATGTTTATGTCCTTCTGGGTGTTAAAAATTATTTTGTTGTTATAACGTTGGAGAATTACCAACTTAGCTGATTGAATCTTGTACTTTATTACAACTTCAGCAATCAATTGCAGCACAACAGTGTAAAGTGAGCAATGTTATATTTGGACACAATTTACCGTAACTTAATACATGTATGTTTGTTTATCACTTCTCAGATGAGAAATTATTCTCATTGAAACTGAATTTGCATCATTACAAAATAAAGATCCTTTAACTATGTCTAAAAACAAAAAAAAAATATAATAAACTCAACTGGCGCGATTCAAAACTGATAAAGTTGGCTCTTTTTGGCCGTGCTCATCGCCCGGATCGTCGCTTAGACAGTCAAGCCCATCTTACAATCTACGTCTAAAGAACGCGTGCAGCTAAAATGCATATTTTGTTTATACCACTACTAACATGCATCTTTTTGTATTACGAAATAACGTGCGCTTCAAGTTAAAAAAAAAAAAGGATCCAGAAAAGACATTACTTGACAGGAAGGAAAAAATGGTTTGCTTTTTTCCGTGTTGATATAGTTAAATACTGTTTTTCCAATTTCAGGACTATTACGACTAAATTTATCAGAGAGGCTTGTATTGGAAATTTGAATTTATCAACATTGTTATACACTATAGGATTCTTCAATAATAAG
Source organism: Ophioderma brevispina (assembly GCA_023653785.1). NCBI lineage: Eukaryota > Metazoa > Echinodermata > Ophiuroidea > Amphilepidida > Ophiodermatidae > Ophioderma > Ophioderma brevispina. The sequence continues at coordinate 6,076 of JAMKCH010026944.1, forward strand.
TTATTTACAGGAAAATACTGTAAATCTATAGGAAAATATCTGGGAGCCAATTTCTGCCACAACATCTCAAAACCAACAGATTTTATAGTTTCCATTCAAATTCACTTATATTTACAGTTAATGCTATGTTTTACCAACAAATAAAAATGAATTTTTACAGTATAGGCCACCGTAACATTTCGGTTGCATTTGTGATAGGCCTACTAAGTTAGGAGGATGTTGTCAGTGCTTTTTTATATTCTACCCATTCACAATCTTCTGTAAGAACCCCCCAAATATATATGTTCCAGTGTTTTGATTGAATCAGTTTTTCCAGTATACTGTAATTTTCACAGTAATTATTCGGCAGAATTGCTGTCAGTAAAATACTGGAACAAAATCTATAATATTGTTTGAGTGTGGCAAAATCGTCTCAGATACAGTACACTATTGTACTAAATAAACTGACCAGATTCTCTAGCCCCCCCCCCCAGGGTTCCATAAGCTGCCATCATGCAGATTTTCCGTTTGTTGCACCCAATTAGTGAGTAATTTTCCCATATATTACCTTGAAGGGGGTTGTCCCCATGACTAGGATGAGGTATGGTTCCGCCCCGAAAAAGCTGCACGTTAGAGTGCCCCTGCCCATTTCAAATGGCTGCATTGTTTTATGCAAAACCGCCATTTAAATTTTTCAGACAAACAAAAAAATATCCACGACTACAAAAAAACATGAGGTTAACCGCCTGAATGGGGGCCCTTAAACATCTGGCATCCAGGATGGCCGCCGCAAGGAGGCATATTTTCTAAATGAACTTAAAATGGCAACATATCTGAAATAAGAACTGGTTGATATTTTAGGAGCTCCGAAAAAGAATTATGGATTTTATATTTAAGTACAGGATTGTTTTTAAGATGGCGGTGAGTATATTTGCTCTAGGGTGTGTTGTGTAAATCAGGAAGAAATGCAGCCCTACCCATTATTTCGAGGGTTAAAAAACAAACCCTTCTAATAATGACCCTGAAATCATTTCCAAATGTTACAAAAATATTAAAGTGGGGTATTGACTTGCCCTAGAGAGTGCCGTCACATAGCTGGTTATACTGGCCATATAACTTGTTAAACGGTCCTATAATAGTTCATAGGAAGGACAACAGCTCATATCAACCTTATTACAATAAATCATAATTAAAGGTGTGGAATGTTATTTAAGGACTCTCAGTGACGTCATAGGTGTCCAGTAAAAAATAAAAAATATGCTTATAAAGAAGTGAAAAAAATTGTCTATATGAAAGGAAAAATTTCAATATGGTGACCTAAGTTTCTTTCGAGCAACACAAGTGCTATCTTTGTTTCTGACTTGTACCACGGACTCCTTCTCTCTCTCTTCTGTCTAGATCAGCTTCCTTCCCAGCGTCAACTTAGGGTTGAGTGGTCTGAAAGATCCAGAAGTACGCGAGAAAAATTGCGGGGGAAAATGTCGTTAATAGTTTTCGTTATGGGTCTTATTATGTCGAACAACTCGTGCAGGGTGTTTTCCATCTTGATTTATGACCCCCTGCGAGCGGATATAACCGCCACCATCAGAGTTATGATCATGCCCACAATACACAAATGTCATTAAAATCTCGTGTTGGTGCTCTAAAAATAGTACTCGCATTCTTACCCCAATATATTGGCAATTTTGTACATTTAACAAAAAATGCCTCCTACCAGCGGCCATCTTGGACACTTAAAGTTTAAGCCCACTCAGGAAGGTAGAACTTTATTCGTTTAGTCATGGAGAAAATTCCTATCTATAAGAAAAATACATGCGAGTTTCATTAAAACAATGGTGGCCATTGTGAAATAGGCAACACGCTAATGTGCAACTTTTCGGGGCGGGTAAACATACCTAATCCTAGTCAGTGGGACACCCCCTCAAGGTTGAGATATTGGAAAATTAATAACCCGGTGGGTGCAACAAACTCGAATTCTAAGGCCCGTACAGAAATGGCTCATGACTAACTAAATAAGCAGCGTGCGGTGGGTTTCAGATACAGCAAACAGACTAATGGGTAATGCGTTTGGGTATGATTCCCAAAAGTGAAAATCTTATATTATACAATTGGATGTTATTTTTGCTCACCATATTTGGTATATGAAAAGCGCTCGTGATGTACTAGTTATCATAATGTGCAAAAACTCAATTTCGCCAAAACAGGGTCGATTGGCGGGTCATGTTTGGAAGACTCATGACGATATCTAGGATCTCCGTCTGGGGTGAATACATGACCAAGAAATCCAGATTTTTTTATTTTGCTTTTAACCCTCGTCTTACCAAGCCTTTTTTGTAACACGGTTTTTTACCAAGGGGGGGGGGGGGGGGGGGGGGTGGGGGGGGGGGTGGTTACCACCCCCCCCCGATATTTTGTTTTATAAAGCACCGATGCTTATGAATTTTGATACAGGGTAGCTATGGTCCTCCTCTTTCCATTGATCCAAAAAGTACCAACATACTAGTATGGCCGTCAATGACATCATAAATCCGCGTGTCGGCAAAATTGCCAATTCCATAGGAAAATAGGCGAAAATCCAATTTGCGCTAAAAAACGTAGGAAGATCGGATTTCATGCGGTTTTCAGCTCTAAATGAGGGCAAATTGGGCTGTTTTACATACAAAAGAGGTTTAGAGCCAACTGTGATATATTTTCAAAATCACCATAAAAATTCCTTGGGTGGCAAACCCCCCCCCCTTAACCTTAGACTTTGACGGGATACCTAACCCCGGTGAAGGGTGCTACCTTCACATTTTCGACTTAAAAGGACGCGGAATGGATGAGAGAATGATTAACCTAGAAGCTTGTTACGATTTATTTAGGTTTTTAGCGCACGGAGCGAAGTTCTGTGGGGGGGGGGGGGGGTAGTGGTACCCACTAACACCCCCCGCACCCCCCCTTGGGTAAGACCGAGGGTTTAAAGGTGCGTGTTTCCGATCGTCTTTGGGACCCCCTGACTACCCAGGAAGTAGTATCGAATTGATATCAGATGAAAGGCCGTATTTTTCTCATTGTCGTCCGGAAATTTGAAGCCAATCAAATCCATTTCATCCCAAGATAATAACAAAAAACCGACCGTGTGTAGTGGTTAACCATCATATTAGCACAGTATGAATAGGGCTAGAAACATGCATTATTGTTGTCTACCATCAAAAAACCGAAAGTTTGTTTCCCCGGTACTTGGTGGGGTGATGTGCAAGGGCCAGGCTATCATATCAATAGAGAACACAATACAACCCCAAATCGGAACAAGACTTTAATAAGACGGATTCCTTGCAAGGGGAAAATTAAACCCCTAAATAGGTGGGGTCAAGCTTTGATTTGGTAAAGATATATTCATTATTACGGCGACGACGAACAACCGACGGACGACGACGGCCGGCGAGATGACTGATGACGATGATGATTGATGATGATGATGATGATGTGATGGGGATGATGATGATGGTTATTATGTATTATGATTGTTGTTTTATTATTATTTTCATGTGGTTATTGTTATTATAGGCGCGTTAAATATTATTTTTTTACGAGTCGCAGAGTAGTCACAGGATTTCATGTTATCGAATTTTGGAATAATGTTAGTCTGAATATTATTAGTTATAAAAGTTTCCGACGATTGAGAGGTTGCGTTGTTTTATTCCAAATCAATAAAATTCTTACGCGTTGTATATACATTAAAATTTAAATTTAAATTTGCCTTTTTTTGTTAAAAGAGTTTTAACCCTTTCACGATGGGATCAGCATATATATATTCAAGGCACTATTTCTAAGAAACGTGTGTTATGCGCAAAAATCACAGAGGGGACATTATGACGCTCATCGATGTCACTTAAAACACAAGTGGCTTCGGTTAAATTAAATTATATAGATTTGTGACACATAATATAAAATAGAGGCAAAACATGCGATCGTACAAGTACACTCAGTCTTGGCCAGATTCTCCTTCAGAACATAGTCATAACAATCCTGGCGATCATTGCACCATAACCTTTATGAGTTATCCAAAGTTAATGATAATGACATACAGTTTTATTTTAAAGTAAATAGATCACATTTTGGTAGGCGGTGTTCTGCATTAACACTTACTGACCAAGGGGGGGGGGGTTCCTAGGGACCCCCAAATTTGTTTTCGCGGCTGGCCGCTTTAGCGTGGGATTTTTGCGCCGAAATTTTTTGTAATTGTCTGACTTTTTAAATGCGCTCTTTTCATACCAAATATATTAAATTGGCCAAGCCGTTAATGAGGTAATAGTGGGGGTCCCATGAACCCCCCCCCCTTGGGCACTTAAGGAAGTCATTCAGAAATATTTTTAAAAATAAGAATAAGAAACCAAAGAACCCAAAGCAATTTTTTTTTGCTGATATAAGTTCACACATACAGTAAGTAAAACATTATTAGGTAACATTAATAAAAAAACCATTATGTGCTGAAAACACAACCTTTCATCAGGGATGGTTGCCAAAACGTTACTGTACAAAAACTCTATGGGAAAATGAGTGCATTTTGCATACACCGAAAAATACAGGATCCCTAAAACTGCCTAGTTTGGTGTTATTAACTATATGCATGAAATTATGCACTTTTTTTTAAGTATACTTTTTAAAAAAAAACAAATAAGTTTTCAAATGTTGGTGTAAGCGGCAAGGCCATTGAATTTCGTCTTTTTTCCCAATTTTCGCGTGTTGAAACAATGGTTTGCCCTACTTTGCAGCAAAATAACAAATTTCATTTTTTTGTGCTGATTTGGGGTTGTTTATGACCCTTCACATGTGGTATAAAATTTCATGCAAAAAAGTCCATCGGGAAAGTGGGTTCATTAGGGGGGGGGGGGGTCCATGGAAACCCCCCCCCCCCTGGGCACCAACGGGAGTGAAACCCCTTGTCACTTAAGTGTTAAACTGATCCTAAAAATGGCTCAGAGATTTTTGTTTGCATATAGGACACAATGGTACCCCCCTCGAGAGAATTGTTATAAAGCACCCGATGCTTACGATTTTGATACAAGGGATAGCTATGGTCCTCCTCTTCCATGTCCCAAAATAAAGTACCAATACAAAATACTATTGGCGTCACAATGAAGTATCAGTTGGCATTTTCCACAGGAAAAATAGGCGGAACGAAAATCCAAGTCTGCGCTAAACAAGCTTAGGAATATCGAAGTTCATGCGATGGCAGCTCTAAATGATGGCAATCGGTTAGTTTTACATAAAAGATAGATAGAGTTTTAGAGCGATACTGTGCATCGATTTTCAAAAAATGCACCATAAAATATCTTAGGGTGGCAACTCTCCCCCCCCCCCCCCTTTGACTTTGACGGGCATATCCTAACCCCGGTGAAGGGCTACCTTACACTTTTTTTTTCGCAAATTAAAAATGGACCGAAAAGGATGAGAGAAACGATTACCTAAAAGCTTTTTACGAAAGTTTTTGGCATTTTAGTGCACCGGAGCGAAGTTCACCACTGGGGGGGGGGGGGGTGGTTGAACCCACCCCGTTGGTATTAGACGAGGGTTTAAATCATCTCAATCTCACCATATAAATAGGACAAATCAGTGTTGCCCATTTTAAACCGGTATTAGTAGCCGCGTGTATGTAATTTGAGGAAAAGATTCCTAGCAGGGAAAGTACCTTATTTAATCATGAAAAAAGGTATAAAAAAACACGGAGTTCCGAGTGGTATATACGAAGGATGCAAGGGGGTATGTTGAGAGATGCATTCCTAGAAAGGTACTATAAATAGTTGGAATTTCCAAGTATGTTGCAAGTTAAATCTGCATCACCAGATGAGGTCATAGTTGAGATCCAATGGACAGTAGGTAAGCCATGCATTGCTGGTGTTGTTGTAATAGCTACTTTAGTATTGTTAGCCGGCTTCTAGTAAAAAGGAACATTGTAAATTAAGGACGCGGACAGAGAAGTGAATTTTGATTTACAAAGCTGTATATCTGTCTGTAACCAGGATATGTATTTGGATGACCCCACAGGACATTGAAACAATTTTGTATGATCCATCTTTGAAGCCAAAGGAGCCTTAGTAGTAAAATTGAAAAAAAAAAAAATCAGTTTTGGTCCTAAAGTGGACATCTGTGACAGACGGACTTCGTGGAAATAGTTGGCATGCTTGGATTGATAAACTACTGGAAATTTTATGTCATGGATGGATCTTATAGAACCCCGTCGTATGCGCTGCGACGCGTTACCTTCAGGACTGCTACGAAAAGGGAATATATAAGATTCTGGATTTATAATTGTGCTTTATATAAAGGGTCCAACAAAAATGGTGTGTAAGGAGAACGTGGGGGCCCCCTCGTTGGAGGTGAAGAAAATAGAATAGGGGACGTTATATTACATCATACACAAGTCGTCTGGCTTTGCATACCTTTACAGCATCCACTTTGGTTCTTGCAATCCAGAGATATGGCTAATTTCTATGCGAGGGTGCGATTTACCAATTGTGACAATTCACAGGAATGATACAAAGTAAGATCATCATGTTGATATGTTGATAGAGCGTATTGATTTCAGATTTTACCTGCAACCGCACCTCGAAAGGAGTTCCATTGGGCATGTACAATCGTCATGTGAAATTTCAATTTGATTACAGAATTCTGGTGATTTACTTCAATGGATCAAGAACAGAAGTTCCTTTTTGCAGAATTCTTAAAAATTTGTATAGTGATACAAGATGCAATACTTGTTTGCTAATGTCTTGTTTCCAACTGATTCTGCTTTTTTTATTCGTTTTTCTGAAGTCATTTAGAATGTTATTGAGAAAAGAAAACATTGAGTGAAATAAAGAGAAAAAACGATTCAAGCATTATAATTGTGGATGGAGAATCTGTTCGAAAGCCAATACCGTGTTCTATTAACATGCCTGATTCGATGGTGTTAAGTATCCCATTCTGCCCAAAGTGGCCCAACAATTGGTAGTACCATATCTTACAATATTAGCCATATCTCTGGAATTGCAACAACCAATATCGAATGCTGTAAACGGTATTCAAAAGCCGAGGTACTTTTGCCTTGCACCATTTTTTGTGGCACCATGTAGTTTATATGTGCTGTAATTTTGGATTCTACGAAGTGCGGACATATCGCCGTTGAACTGTCACAGTTTTTGAAATAGAATCGTCATGCAAAATGGAAAAGTATATTATAGTCATAAGGGACATTCTTATGGAATAAGTTCGACATTGTAGTCATGGTAATGTTTTGGAAATCAAAATTCTTAAACTAATCATTTTAATAAACCAAAATAAAGTACATCTTTTTCTAAAGAAATTCAGGTCATTGCGCACAACGCTGACTTGTTTGCGTTGATAGAATATTATTGCCATGTCTTGTCATGATGCGTAAGAAAATTCTTGCTAAAACCTGTTACCATATTATAAAACACAGTTAAAAAACGACAGTCCAAACCCACAAGTTTAAAAGGACAGATGGTACAAACGAATGAACGCTTACAATCAAAACATTATCAAGGTGTGGGCGAGACACTCAATTTTGATTGCCTCCCCTCCCCAATGAAAAATGGGAGTTGCTAGGGAACTAATGTACCACAAGTATCCGCCAATGGTGAAGTGATAAGATTCCAATGTTCCTAGCGGAGTGTTAATAATTACCACAATGTGTCAAATATTACATCTAAATCGTCAGTCGTCAGTAAAAGCGCATCCTAAATCTCGTAATGTATTTGAAGAGGTTAATGCACTAAAGTACCAAAAACTTGTTTTTTTTTAATTGGGGGTTTTTGTTTTATTAGTTATTTGTATGTTTGTTGGATTTTTGTTCGTGTACTGCTCATGCTGGCTTGATTTATTTTTTTTTTTATTTTGTTTTTGTGGTTTTTATGTTATATTTTTAAAAATTCTTTTTGTTTTTTGTTTGTGTCTGGCTCTTTTGTCTGTTTGCTTACATCTCTTGGAAACTCTTCGAATAGCATAAATATTGTAATCACTAACATACTGCACGTGTATGTTAGCGACTGATATAACCCTCGTCTAATGAACGGTGAGGCTACCAACCACCCAATTATTTCCCTTCTGGTGGTTGTTACAAAAAATGGCTTTATAGGACAATTTGTAGTAACAAGACACAACAGAAGGCATGAGTTGCTGATTTAAATCCGGCATCTCAGATCAGGCATTCTAGCAACAATACTTCTGATGGGGAACTAAAAAAACATGTTATGTCATGGTATATAATACCCATGGGTGGCTTTTGTTTTTTTTTATTCCTTTTTAAAGATCTTCTAAATAATATGGTGTTTTTGTAACAAAAGAAAAATCACTAACCCAATGAACGATAAAGTCTTAACTCTATTAGAGGACTGATTTGCGCTTTAAGATAAACGATGACACCAAACGTTAACACGTCAGCGTTAAAGAAAATCGAGTACTCTGCCATATACCTATTTCACCAAATCTGATCAATCTTGTTCTCGGCCAAAATCACTCAAAACCAGTAACAATTGATTTCTGTGCATAGAACTTCCATCCATTAATATGAGGTATTTATTTAATATAATGTTAAAAAAATACAAACCATATACCAAATAGAATTTGTAAATGATAATGCAGGGCCTGGTGTAAGAACGGCTGTGTGCTGAATCGGGTAAGGCTAGGTAAATATAAGTAATAACTTTAATAACTAGCAAAACTAACCAATCGGTTACTTTGAAGTTTTTGCAACGTTGCGTTGTTGAAATCGAGGTCCGCAATGCGATTGTTGTAAGAGGGGACCCTTAATGAAATATGTCAAATTCACACCAGGATAAGCTAGCACGGATGTTTCCTCGGAGTTAAACAGAACCTAACAGGTAATATTCACTTGTCCCCAGGCTATTCGACATTGATCTGGTTCTTTTTATGTTTCTTTTATGATATTGTACCTTCAATAACGCGGTTTTTTAACTTCTTAAGAATATATATGACCCATATTCAACGTAATGATTTTAACATAGGGTTTTGAAGTGATTGAACGTGTATCTTAGTAGAGCCTAAGATATATCAGAAAACAAGACATGTTGTACATACTATGGACATCTAAAAAGATCATCAAGCAAATTAGAACAAGACGGGGAGTAATGGAAGGCGAACTACAAATCAATTTTTCGATGCTATATCGAAAGATGAACTTTCTGTTAGGCTCCCACACCTTGATAATTTAGGACGAGGTTGGTCTCAGCTAATTATTGGACCACTTCAAGGGACTCATTAAACGTGGCAAATACATGACTTTTAAAAGGTTTTGGAAGTTTGGCATCTTTTCCCTTCTCGTTTAATCATGGCCCGACAACGCGAAAGCCAACGAATTACCTAAACAAATTACCCATTCATCTCACACAAAAGCCAGTCACTCGGTGTCTTTGTTGTGCATACACCACAACGGCATAATTGCTCAAGTGTTGCCTTTATGTATTGTAGCTCAAAGCACACCCAATGTAGTACTTAATTTTTCGCGGTTAGGTTTTAAATTTGTTGTTTGGCCTATCGGTTGCCGAGAGTGCCGCGTGGTGGTAATCATAGTGAATGGTTAATAGAGATTCTGGCCAAAATCTTGCTCCATGAGCATTATTTTCAACGTTTCTCTAGTGGCAATACGTGGGATTTTGGGGTTTCCTACCGGAAATCCATTTTTACCGAACTTCGATCCCACAATGCACCAACGATGTACGAGTAGATATGCATTCCATGCACTCCATGCACACTCGAGGTTTTGTGCGCAAAAATTACAAGGCAAGCAAAGAGTACTTGTTACTGGAAATTCAGTTACAGCAAAACGTTTTCGCACAGTTATGACAGAAAAATGAAGTTTAGACACAAAAACACTATAGAATAGAATATATATGCGCGATTTATTTTATATAGAGTGCGCGGTGTTTGGTACAATTTCTGATAAAAGATTAACATTCGTCGGGAAACAATTACACGGATCGTGATAACGTGTGTGCTTTATTTCGGTGAAAGTATTTATGTGAAGATTACAAACAGACCGACTTTCGTCAGCTTGGGTGGCGTCGATGCGTGTGTGCTGGCGATCGCTGGTAATCGAAAGGTCGTGAGGACAATTCCACTCTGGCACAAAATTTATTTTCTTTTATTTTATTTTAAAAGTAGAGATGGAAAGGGGAACCAATTCGGAGTTTGCAGGGAAGTATATGCTGCCTTATGAAAAAAAAAAATAACTGGTTATTGTCATGGGCCATGATTTGGGCAAAGATATCACACGTACTGAGCTGAGGGATGGCTTGGCAGCTCTCCAGCTGAGAGGGTGATTATCGCATCTTAAGCCGGTAAATGGTTATTCATGTGGGATTTAATAAGAAATGACGGCGAAAGGAAGGCTTGTAAAGATTTGCGTGTTGTGGGTCCTCTTCTCCTATGTCCATGGTATAAAGACATAAAGGACATGAAAAAATGACTGAATGCAAATGACCCTTATGAAATCACTTCCACAAGTTTGAAAACACTTTGGATGTTTATATTCTGTAAAAAAACAGTAAAGGAGGGGTTCCGGAGGGGGGAGAAGGTGTGCAGTTGTGGCCCCCATTATGGAACAGAAAAAGCAAGGTGTTCATCCGCCCCCCCATGACAGAATTTTCAGTGTATCTTAGCAGGTGTGCGACACAATTTAAAAGCATTCAGACGGGATTCAGGCATTGTACCTTTCAGGCTTAGATATTATCTGGCAAGTGAAAGATGGATTAGCGGTATTAGCGACATTTACAATAACAATGGCTCTTGGGTGTGAAAACTGCCTTTTCAAGTTTGCAATGTGGCGTAAGTCAGATCATTGTTCCAAAATTGAAACAAACTGCTACCTCCCCTGGAACTCTTCCTTGGTTACTATTTGTACAGAATGTAAACATCCCAATTGTTTTCCAAAACCGTGGAGTGATTTCTAACGGTCCTTTTCAATTATGTCAATTTTGTTTCATGCAATATGTCCAGTTTTATATATTCTATATTTTCTCGGGTGTCTTCAAAAAGGTGTTTTCGAAGTTAAACAGGCATTTTGTGATCTGAGATGTCGTATCATTGAATCAGTTGGCTAATACAATCGTGAGGTGGCCATCCCTTACTGCAAATTCGATCATCTGTGGAATAAATTCGTATTTTGAATTACTACACTGTGGCATATGGGATAGCATATGCAAAAACACAGTTTGGGTTAATGGCAATCTTGGGTGTCATAGAATATCTTTTTGGAAAAAAAATAAAACTATTCGGGGTAAACGTGAGAATATATTTAATGGCCATTTTGGTTGATCTGGATGGAACACAACATCTTCCTTTGGTAAAGGTAATTTTGAAATTCAATATGATGCTAAGAAATACAGAAATTACCCCGAACGTGGTTGATTTCAGCCACGACTGCGTCAAATAAAATTAACAACGTAAACGTTGATAGTTGCCAACGTACGCTTTAAAGGACTGTCTTAGATGACCTGGTCAACTCTCTCTCTAGAGCAATATAAATGTTAAATTCGATTAGCAAGTATGTCATAAAGACCATTTAAATTCTGTACTTGGTGTGGCCCTCTCAAAACCACAATACATTTTTGCAGCCCTTAAATTTCACATGAATGTGGGGAACGGAATGGCGTAAATGACTAAGCTTGAGTTCCAATAATGAGACATGATAAAATTAATATTTTAAGTTAAATTTTTTATTTTTATGACTTTTTTTAATTTGACAAATTAAAAATATAGATATGTTTAAAAATAGTTTGTTCAAATATTCCGTCTTCCAGAAGGAGTGAGTGCGACCAGGACCTGTGAAAATAAGAGTCAAGTGCCAAGTGCTAAACTTGCGTTGTAAAACCGTTCAATGTCCAATAGTGTGAATGGTTTACTTGAAAGACATATATACCAGATGATCAGAATTTGCCTTTAAAGGTGAGGTTACCAATTCGAGAATATTAAGCTTAATGCAAATGATTATTACTTACCCTCTGAAGTTGTTGTCCCCGAACAGTACGATGATACAAAGTAATTGAAATGTATTCACGTCAAACACAGAGCGTGGTAAAATTAATTTTCTTATATCCTCTGGATACAGGAGCTGACACTGCAGAACTCAGGAAGCGGAGAATCTACACTCTCTACCTGTGGGACAAGAGAAACGGAAACAGAAATCTTTTCAGATACCCTTTTGTCCATGATCTAAACACGTTAATAAAACTACATCATGTGGAGGTCCCTAATTAGTGTATTCATACGGCCCGTGTCACCGCATATTAGTGCGCAGATTTGCGCAAGGACTGATTATGCGAGAACGTGAAGGCAACAAGGTTTAAAAATATCACGAAGTGAAGCAAATCAGATTGGAAGAATTATGACACGTCTTTTATAACGATTTGATATGCTCCCCAACCCAGTAGCTCTATTGGACTACCAGGGGGGTTGGATTGTTCAAAGAAGTACTAGACTGTATGACAATGAGTTTTATTTTTTCAGTATCCGTAATGTTTGAATTTCCAAGTGTCAGTGCTGGAATGAACTAAAAATAAAAAGGGAATATTCCTCGGTTATTGCTAACTGCCCCCTCAATGATGGTAGATTAGGCTAGTAAGTCCGACAAAATCTTGGATTTTATTTCCTTGTTTAAAACTATCTATTAATATGATTCTAACCGGGAAAAATTGGAATGAACTATGTTGCTGATTTAATGAATTCGTATTGGCGAGTTTCTGTTTCAAACTGTCTCAATTCAATAAGCCAGTGTGGCCAGATAAGAGCCTCCCCAAGAGGTGTGATTATTATTATACATCTGCAACTTGACAGTGAGTTTTTTTTTACATATTTATCTTCCGGGCGTTGATTAGTATATTACTGTCGGCCTTAATATCATGTGCGAATAAGGAGAATGGGTGGTTTGTATACTGCCTACATTAATTAAGTTCAAAAGTATTTTGAAACATTAGCAAATAACACCCAAAAACGAGTTATTTTGACGAATACAATACCTCTCCTAATAATGAAACACAGTGGGATTTCATAATATCATCTTGAATTTATGAAACTATCAAACTGTGGCTCCCTAACTCTGTTTAAGCAAATGTGATACAAAAACGATTTACATCGATTCAGAAAAAAAAAAATAAAAATATGTAATAAGTTTCAAATTGTTTCTTTCTAATATATGAAAACAATAGCCGCTGCTATATTCACTGTGATTGGTTAAAAAAATAGCAATATGATACATATTAAGTTATCATCATGTGAGTGCAATAACCGTAACTGATATTGTTGGCGAATTGATTTCATAAACAAGTAGGTATTAGCGTATTTCATATATATTTCAATGGACATTTTTTAGTTGTTTGCAGATATTATTAGGCTTAGTTTATGGCATATTAGGTGTAGATACAGGTTTAATTGCACTCAGAATGGAATTTCTATTTGAGTGCAACAAAGTTGTAGCTTTAGAACGACTTGTAAATACATTTTATTGTAAATAAAAACATCTCCGAAAACGTTATGTCATAAGTGCATGTCTTTTTTTAAACTAACAAGTATGGTGGTAATTTCGGCAACAAAATCCTTTAAAGTAAAGAGGACACTGGCACTTTGAATAAATAGTGCGCCCTCAAGATTTTCCAAAATTGATATTTTTGCATGGTTGGAAGGCTTTATATACAAAAGGCCCTCACACGAAATGATTAAGACCAAATCAGCTTCCTTATGGGTAAACCAAAAAAAACGATTTTATAATTTAGCGTCGCCGTGCGAAGCGAAGAAATTCAGCAGACGACGAAAACGGGCGTGTAACACAAGAACGCGGATGTTTCCCACGCTATTGTACACCGTTTGATCGGTCTATATCATTTGTGGTTTGTTATCAAGTGATTGGACAAGTCAAACATATTCATGTATACACACATTTGTTGATTAAAGTTATGGAAACTTAAAAGGTGGACTACAAATTTCATGGATTGTCTATCCTCAGATCAATGTCTCTATCTGTTTTGGGGTCTGTTATTTTTATGTTGTTTAAAATATATCTCTTTTCTTCCAATGGCCTAGACTATCATTTGAGAGCAAATTGAAGAAAATTTCATATTTTGCAAATGTGGCCAGTGCCGCTTAATAAACATAACGGCATTTGATTTCAATTTCTCATCAATGTCATCAAAACATTAAACAAAACCTATGGTATCTGTGGTTCCATGCTAATTTGGATAACTTCTTTCCTGACCTGTCGACAGCAACGTGTTATGTTTCATTGCTTCCAGCTCACGAGTGGATGCAATGTTTTTTATCAGGAGTCCCTCAAGGATCGTGCTGGGCCACTGTTCAACATTTATGTTAACGATCTCAATCTTCAATGCATTAGTATCTACCAATATTGCTGGACGACACTTTCATCTCAAGGAAGTCAAAAGTAGTTACTGATTCGGCAGCTTCAACCGATCTTGGTAAATAAATTGGTGGTAAGACAAGAAGGCTCTTAGAATTAAACCCTCTAAAGTGTCAAGTAATGTGCATTACACGGAGACAAAGTTAAAGTCTATTCCTTCTTTAATATGTAAAAATAATAACAAACTAGTAACAATGACACTTTCGCCTTTTTTTAGGCGTGATCGTGCTAGTGATTGGACTGGAATTGTCATGTAAATGCAGTGTTCAAAGAATGCAATAAGTTATGGGTTTATTAGGGTGGTTGCTGGGAAAAAAGTAATGATGTACTGTCTTCTATAGCTCTACAGTAGCATTGATAATTCCAGTTATGGACCTACTGGCCCCTGTGTGGAATGGGTACCGTAAATGCAATATTGAGAAACTAGAGCAACATTCAGCATAGGTCTACTCGGCTGATTTTAGATCAACGCAAGGGGGGGAACAGTCGTATGATGACAGGTGGTAGTCTTAATATTTTCTAAGCGGAAGTTTAGAAGGGACTATGTTATCAGTTCATTTGCCATGTGTGTCTAATAAAAAAAGCTAGTCTTTCATTTTCAGATGGAGTGTCAATATAAGACACACCATGATCTGACTCAAACAAAATGTCACTCCAAAAAAACCCGATGATACAAAAATAGCTATTGTCAGCTCCCTGTGATCTGGTAACCTCCCTCGTTCTTATTAGAATCGAACTCATCACTTGCAGTATTAGTTCTTTTAAAACTCTTCTAAGGGAACATTTTAAGAAAATAGGTTTTTTTATCAATACACTCACTACCCACTCCTTTACCTCACTTGCATGCACTGTACATTTACTTTCACACAGGGCATTGTGACACAGACACATAACAAAGATTAGCTCATAAATACACCACACATGCACAACCATACACAACACAAACACACGAACACACTCCATACACACTACACATCATGACATTTAGCAGATTTTAATTTTTTGCTCCTCTATATCAACCTGCTCTTAATTATTTGGTTTGCATAGTTAGGTTTAAGTTTTTGGACATTTTGTGCAATATTGTGAGGTGTGATGCATGCAATTATTTTGATGTATGGAAGTTCTATGTTGTCTTGGGATCTGTGAGGTAGGGAGTGCCGCACCTTTGGTGACAGTGTTTTGGCTTCTCAGCCCACTCCTGGAAGCTCATAAGGTTTTTTTCTCTTTCTATATATTTTTTTTTCTGTACTGATCTTGTATTTTTTATTGCTGGTCTGCCAAATAATACATAAAAAAATAAAAATAAATAAATCAAAACATGAAGTTAGACGCTTAGTATTATTACTTACAAAAGTAAGTACGCATAATTTTTATTCATATATTTGAAGAAAAGGCTCATATTGCAGATTTATTACGCTAGAATTCAGCATAATTAAGGTAGATAGCCTTTGTGCACTCAAAAATTTGAATTTATGGTTGAATGCAGGGAGATACGACTTTGTTGTACTCAACGAGAAAAGTTTTCGTTGTGTGTAGTTACGTCACTTTAATTACTGTTCTTAATAGCCTACTTAATGAAGCACAAACCAATGACTCTGTTGTTGCAAAATTCTGTAAAATTTAAAAATGAAAAACCCATAAAAATTAATATAATTAAACAAATTATAAATTAAATTTAATGAATCTATGGCACACGATTACTTGCGAAACTAACAAATGGAATGGCTTGCACTAAATTTCTTTTTTTATTCGGGGGTGTTTCGTTTAGATAGGAATATTCATGGTTTAATGAGTCGTCATTTCATGGCTTTAATACTTTCATAATAAAAATAGAAAATGGAAATCACCAGATGCCTTACCATCGTCTTACCGGGGGGGGGGGGGTCGTTTCGTATAGCACCCCACCCCTAGTGAACTTCGCCTCCGGTGTGCTAAAAATGCCAAAAACGTTCGTGAAAAGCTATAGGTAATCGTTCTCTTATCCTTTCCGGTCATTTTAGCGAAAATATTCCGTCAAAGTCGGAAAGGTAGGGGGGTGGTTAGTGCCAACAAAGAATATATTGTATGGTGCAATTTTGAAAATATTATGTTACGTATGGCTCTTCTAAAAAATCGATGTTTATGTAAAAAACTAATCAATGGCCATCATTTAGAGCTGAAAACCTCATGAATACGATATCTAACGTTTTAGCGCAAATTGGATTTTCGCCGATTTTCTGTGAAAAAATGCCATTTTGCCGAATAGCAGAATTGATGACGTCGTAATTGTGACGCCATACTAGGTATGTTCGTTCGTAATTGTATCAATGGAAAGAGGAGGACCATGCTATCCACTGGTATCAAAATCATAACACCGAGGGGGCTCTATAACAAATCTCGAGAGGGAGGTGGCACCCCCCCCCCCCCCCCCCCCCCCCCCCCCCCCCCCTTGGTTAAACCGTGTTACAAAAAAAAAGGCATTGGTAGACGAGGGTTAATGGACAACCGAACGCAGCCTACAAAAATATGTCTTACCACCATAATAAATGATAACAATGCTGACGCGCACAACAAATGGCTCTTTGGCAGTCACTTAATACGAAACGACGACATTACCAATGGAAAATTCTATAAGTCTGTGTGTTATGTTTAGAAGGATTTGACCTCAAAGCCAACTGATACTCAAAATGCCTAAAACCTAAAGTTAAGTAATAAAACGGTATAATTCTGCATTAAATTTTAGTTATCTGACCTGGGAGCTTGTCATTAGTTTGGTCACGATTTGCTAAATCAAGCAACCGAGCAACAAAAACCGCTTCGTCGGGTTGCTTATTATTTTTATGAGTGTTCTGGATCCACAATACACAGCCATCACCGTCTACAATGTGCGCCTTGTGGTAGAATGCGTACACAATCTATAGTCCGTGAGTGCTGACTTCAAACTCGCGGTGAAAACAAAGATGAAGCCCAGGGAATCCCCGAATCGCGGTGAAAAAAAAACTGCGAAATTGCTTCTTTAAGTCCACTGCACATCGTATGACACTATGCGTGCAGCGCACATCGAATTACGCACGCTGTTGCCCGGCCGTTGTCAAGCAGATTTTGGGAACTCCCGGATGTCCGCTCCCGGTATAATAAAAGCAAGTAAAATTAAGTACCAACGTGGGGAGGGTATAAAAGGAAACGGACTCCATGTGGTCCACAGCAAGAAAGACAGAAAGACGTTCAATAATTTCCGATCACACAAAGTGCTTAAGACATTGATCGATTTACTAAGAAACACACGCATAGAAGCGTACCCTAAAACCGCACCTGTGACTCTTCTAACATGCTTTACACGTTGTTAATTATCAATCAAAAAGTATGAGCCAAGTAACTTAAAAGAATTCATCTGAATACAATCACTAATTTTCCTCTATACTTCTAAAAACGACAGCAACAATCATTTCTAACATCACCAAATGATCCGATTGGGCAGGACAGATTGAGCATTCTCAAGCAATCACCTTCATCTCACTCACAACCACATCACGAATGTTAGCACTATAAGTTATTCTTGATTCAAATAACCTAGGTAAATCACACAAAGCTTATCAATTTACTGCGAAACAATCCCACATTCAAGCCTAACAAATTTTCTCTCCGTAACAACTCTAAATGAAGATTTCAGACTTGTTTCAGATTCAGGTTTTTAATTTCATTCAGGAACAATGACCATGACACAAATCAATATGATATACAGTAATACAAATTATCGTCAGCCGTGTACATAGTGACGTATTGCAAAATACGCATTTCCGAGATAGCGGCTTTGAAGATTTGCGATTTTAAACACAGGGTGTGCTCCCAGGGTCCAAAAACCAAATGGTTCGTAGGTGGTACAATATCCATTGTTGGAATCCTTATGATGAGATGGACAATATGGCATGCGTTTCAACGTGATTGGGGCTTTTAAAGTTTGACCCTGTCTAAACTTAAATGGACCCCATTGAAACAGTGATACCACAATTTTTGAGAGGTTACTAACTAAGTTAGCATTGCTGTACATGTAGAGGGTCCATACTAACTACAGATGTGTTAAACATTTTCTGTAGTCAGGGGGTAACGAATTCCTTAAATAAGGCCCCCTATGATTACGTGACCAATGCTCATATAAATTATAAAGCATGCCACTCATAGATGTTTTACACTAATCGTGTCTTTAGTACACTGGCATATAATAAACGTCTTGTGACTACTTTGTGTTGTAAAATCTATGCCCCAAGGAACTATTAAAACAATGTGTTGATAACATATTCATTATCAGAAAACAAAAGGGTTGTCCTTCTGAACCCAATTTTCAATATGCAACATAGTAGTGATTGGATTATCTCAATCCCTCAAGAAAAAAACACGACACATGTACAACAAAACCTATAATACAGGGGAAAAACCGTCTTTAGGTAAATAATAACTGCTCCGGTGTAGTAAAGCACTGTAAAATCCGTCTCATTTTGCTGGGCAACGTGTTTTTTTTAAGCAATAAACATGGATCTACGTAAAAAAAATCGTCTGGAATACCAAAATTCGTCACTGTCAAATTACACCTCATACATTACGTAGAGCTTATTTGTGAGGATAAGTATGAGGCTTTGAAAAACAATTATCTTCACATCTCGCAATATAGTAGACGATACGTATCATCCGGATTTGTAGGGATTAGAAGAGTGTATTTTTGAAATTTTGGGGTAGTATATGGAAAAACGACAGGCACTCTATTAGGTCATCCGAAAATGAGATAGCCATTTAACAGTGGAAGCTAGTGTGAGTTATAATGTAAATGCTTTTGTTTTACAGCTGCTAACATTTTCAACCTGAAGAAGCGTTTTCTGGTACTTTACAATGTATTCTTAGGAATGCTAATTCTGTGAAATGGTTCACTGGGCCAACTGATAAGGCGTGATCCCGGTTAAGAGGTAAAAAGATCAAAGCCAGGTCAAATCTAAACCATGTTCGATGGAAATTTCACCATACCATGGGATTAACATCAGTCAAATAAAAGTCCAAAATAGGTCAACTATCAACTATGCTAACAATAACAATTCATAACCATATATTGTTTACAATGAAGATTGTAGCATAGGTACACGAAATACTTTGTGCCTAGGGCTACGGGAGACATATGTTAAAGAATTATAATTACGAACACGTTGAATGGCAATTGCAAAAAAGTCTTCATGTTGGCCATTACAAGTTTGCAAGTTTCAGTTAACTTCCAGATACAATGTATTTATATATGATTGCTTGTTAGCAAGATCGGTGCATCGCAGACTAGACTTTGTGGCTATCGTTTGCAACAACACAGGGCTCACTAGTATTACAGTATTTTCTCAGGATGTCATTTTTTAAGATTGGTGTTTGCCGCTGTTGTAACGGAACACGGCCCTTTACTCGTTACTCTTATCAAATCCAAGACATAAGTTATGGGGATAAATGAATCCCTTGAGTAAACACCATTATATGGACTTCGCGAGGCAACACTGCTGTAGATAAATATATTGCTAACATTGTCGTTGATTTAACTTTGGTACGATTATAAAGCAAGCTGAATAATTATACAAAAATGTGGTAAGTAGAGGATGTTTCAAAATATCTTAAACATATTTCAATGTTCGCCATGTTAGTTCACGCAAGTCGGAAATGGTCATCCTACAAAATGTATACATGGTTTAGTGAATTTGCGCAAATGCGCATTTAGGGTGTACTACCCAATCCTTATCTCGCCCCTACAACTCACAATCGATCCTGGCATGTGGTTATCATTAGAAAGCTTGTGTTTTTCTTATTTTATAATTTTCTTGTTGGTTCTCTCTCTCTCTATCTATTTCGTATCTGCTCATATGTTGTGAAGCACTGTGGGCGAAAAGCTTCGGTAACATGGGTTCTGTATCATGACCGATTTTTGTTTTATGATTATATTTTATTTCCTGTAATGATTGTAAAAAAAATCCGTGTTTGTATCTTTCAGGCACACGCCCATAGGGGCGTCCAGTTATGGTCATGAGCATCGTTTACCTCTCTGTTCTATGTTGTCAGAATCCTGTAAATTTAGCATGCTAATATAAAATTGAAGAACTTTTTAGGAAAACTCTTTAGAATCGACTTGTAAAGGTCCATTGGAAATGAATCAAAATAGACCGGTGTCCGTCGTGTCTGCAATGAACGTATTTTTTATTAATACAAGCAATGATCCTGATTTTATTCAGCGAAAAAATATTAACTTTCAAAAATAACCAGCAATATCAGAGAGTAGTCTTTTCAACATGAAAAGACGTATGAAACTACCATATGAAAACCTTTAAAGATCGTCGACGAACAAATGCCTCTTCCTTGTCAAATTTAATTATGAACTGATGAAGAATATCTTAGTTGCCAACAACCTTAGGCCCGAGATCAATAAGTGATATATTATCAAGATTGACAAAATGGCATCTGAGTAGTAAAATTACAGTAAGTATTGGACGAAAGTATAGCCCTGAAGGAACACGAGCAAAATTATGTTTCCAAAGCACAGATAAAAGACAGCTTTGTACCAAGGACTTTTCTTGTACAGTTGTTTAGGCCTCAATCATACATGATTGTTATTCACCGTCAAGTGTCACAATCAATGTAGGACTATATGTACCGTGTGTCAAAAAAACCGCACACTTTCGTGGCAGGCGACATAAGGTTTGAACAAAAGAAGGTGGTAACTGCTTAGTCTTTGTTGTAAGGTAGATGGGACTGTTAGCCAATACCCCTGAAAAGTTCATAAAGGGAGAGCTAAGATTTTTTAGAATAACCCCAGAAATCAAGTAACTGCAGGACCCCCAATTTCAAACCTCGTCTACCCTGAGCCATTTTTGTAAACAAAACTCCCGAAGGGGGGGGGGGTGGTTACCACCCCCCCTGTGATTTCGTTACTGAACACCCGATTTCCTGTAAATTGGATACCAAAGGATTAGCTTAGATTTATTCTTTCCATGGATACCAACATAGTACGACCATCCCCATTATGGACGTCACCATGATCAATGTTGAGAAAAAGGAAAGTACGAAAATACTGAAGATAGGGTGGAAAATTGATATTTCGCATTTTGCGACTCTATCAAACACCCTATTTAGCTCAAAATGATGCATTATATAAAACTAGTTAATTTCCATAGTACGAGTCAAAAAACCCAATTGAAAATCTGATTTCCTAACCTTTTTGGCGAAAAATTGAATTTTTTCATGTGTGTGGTCTATGGAATGCAGTTTTGCTGACCTGCGAAAAGGTTCTGACGTCATTGTGACGTATGCTAGGCATGTTTGGTACTCATTTTGGTATCAATGGAAGATGGTAGGACATAGCTATCGAGTGGCTACCAAAATCACGTGTCTGTGATGTTTTCCTGTGTTGTGTTAGCATGTTGGTACTTCTCTTCGGAGGGGGGGGTCGGGGGGTGGTTACCACCCCCCCTATCGATCACTTGGGTCACCCTGTATCTTACCTATACCCTGGTGGATGTTTGTTTTTGGATTAAATGAGCGGAACATGCAATTGACCAATACATTAAATAATTTTGGCACCAAAACAGGGGTTTTAGCAAGCCGGGGAAAAAACCTGAAGGGGGGGGGGTGGTCACCACCCCCCCCCCCTTCGGTAGAATAGGGTTAAACGAAAATTGAGACACTATTAACTACAAATACGGAAATGTACGTTTTGCGCCCAGAACCACCAATATGAATCTCTAAGTCCAAACACCATTTTCCCTTATATGATCCCTTATTTGACTGCCCTCTAAAATGTGACCCATTTCCAGTTAAAATCCAAGGAGAACGTTTCGATGTCGGATAGGGAAAACATAACGCTCGGTTTTCCCACGCACCCGAAGTTGCTGGGTGGTTACCCCCCCCCCCCTCCACTATGAGTATTAATTAAGAAAAGTGTAAAAAATACTAGGTATATCGTTGAAAAAAAATATTTCACAATTTAACCGACTCAAAAACTTACAATTATAATTTACAACTTTACCAATTATTATATTATATTCTATATATAATCTTATATATAATATTTTTTTTTTTTTTTTTTTAATTTTGGATTTTTTTTAACAGTGTATATATAATGTGAGACATACAAAAGTAATTGACACACGACTCAACATGATATTATGTCCATGGACTAAGTATAAAGGGAGAAATTTTGGACAAGCGGACGTTGCAAATACTGTAGTACAAAAGCAAGTTCGGCAGTTAGGCCTTTGTCAAGGCTGAAATGAAAAGACAAAAAAAAACACGGAAAAATGGATAAATAAAAAGGGGGAAGGTTGGACACACAAAAACTAAACCACAAAAAAAGATAAAAATACCAACAATTAAAAAATTTTAAAAAAAGAAAAAGAATAAAAGAAATGAAAAGGTTGGTTACCAAACAGAGAGGTGATGAGCCTATATATAAATATATTATATTTATATATATATATAATATTATAGAGAGAAGAACTGTTCGATTTACATCACGCATTAGTACGTAATCGCGACCATGATTGCAGAATTTAGGGTAGTAGTAAATTAACCAAATTAATCAAGAGGGCGCTTTTGAATAACGGGCAGTAAAGGTAATGGAATTCCTGCATACAGATATGGTTTCAGGTCCGGCATACGTTGTATTGGGAAAGATTTAGTGACAAATTATATAGTTTGTAGTCACTTGTGCCGCAGTAGTATCATTCATCAATTTTGACCTTTTATTTCTTTGTATCCGTTATGCACTTTTCACCGGGATTTTTGGGGGGGAACGGGAGTAATTTGTTGAAATTTTGAAAAAAAATATCCTTTAGGATCCTGGCATATCATAAAGTATTGTTATACACGTTGTGTTTTCATAAAAAGTCTAGGCCCAATGGTAACGTAGTAAGCAATATATGTAGATAGCATTTTCATATCAGAAGAAAAAAAAAAAAAGTGTTGCCTTCGTAACCCAATTTCTGATGTTGTACATAATATGAGATCGGACTTATCTCTCATCTCTCCAGGAACACTGACCACGGTTAAAAAACTTATACAAGTACAGGGAAACGGCTCTAGGTAATAAGAACGTTCCGTTCTTATGTAAAGCTTTATAAAATCCGTTCTATTTTGCAGGTCAACGGGTTTTCGAAAAACAATACGTTGATTTTAGTTAAAAAGATCGTTGGAATACAAACTTTCTCTTGTCAAATTACATATGCGATATATGAGCTTATTTGAACATAAGAGAAGACTTGAAAAAACAAATATTATTATGTCGTATCTAGTAATTGGAGTTAGATGATAAATTTACATCCTAGTTTGGAGGTATATTATTGGAAATGTTATTTTATGGGTTAATTCTAGTAGATAGGGGTTTAGTGGTTACCGAATCGATGGAAAGAAGAGTTAGGGTTACCGTATAACCGTAGCGATTACAAAGAAGGATACACACATCACAATCACAAATAAAGTACGTAACTAGGGGAAATAAAAAAAAAATCTACCAAAGCAATTCTAAAAAAAAATGGGAGCAAAATGAAGTAGGGCGCGTGACATGGGAGCCTGCCGGCGAGAAGATAATAGCTGGACCAAAATAACAACAGAATGGCAACCAAGAAACCGGAGGAGAGAAGAGAGGTAGGAAACAGAGATGGAACATCGTACATAGTAAATGTGGAACTCTGTATTTTGTTGAAACATTAAGATACAATCTTGAAAAAAGGTTTTTCGAAATCGAAAGTGTATGAGATTCAAATCATGGGTGTCATTTTTTTAAATGTGTCCTTGGATTATGAATTCTAGGGGGGGCAATGTTACACTGTTTTCTACAGGGGGCAAAATATGTTTGTAGATGCCATCATTGTCAGTACCTTTCAAGGATACGAAAGGTATAGTTGCCCAACCTGAGTGTTATAGTACAAATAGTTACAAGGTAAAACGGGTTCATGGTCACATGGTGGGTAAAATTTCCGATTCATCGGTTGTTCTAAAACGCGTGCCAATTGTTCGTCTTACTTTACAGAAGCCGAAAAATATAAAGGTCGCGGTGTCAATGACGTTTTTGTAATAATTAAGAGGGCAAAATATGGCCGTGGTCCACACGGCAGGGTCTATGGTAGACCACCGTCATTCTCGAACAAAAAAATATATATCCATTTTTTTATTTAGTATGATCCAATGAACGATTTAAAACCAGTTTCAACAAAAAAAGGTCCATTCATAAAAAGACCTTTGAAATTTTCTTGAGCCTATTGTACTAAACATAAGGTCGTTAAATATGGCAAAGAAACCTTATGAGCAGCCGAACAGACTGGTATAAATTTTTAAA
Organism: Ophioderma brevispina; assembly: GCA_023653785.1. Lineage (NCBI taxonomy): Eukaryota > Metazoa > Echinodermata > Ophiuroidea > Amphilepidida > Ophiodermatidae > Ophioderma > Ophioderma brevispina. Next base: position 30,783 of record JAMKCH010026944.1, read on the forward strand.
ACAATTTTAAAAAACTTTCATTTGTGACCCTGTACAAATTGGCCCCCTAATAGAACTCCCAAGAACCATTTTAAAAAATGACACCCCTGATTTCCGATTCTTCATGAAATTCTGTATTGGAAAAACATTGGTGTAAAATGTATATGAAAAAAAACAAACATCATTAATTTCCCCATGTACTAACTTGGGACAACATGGGGAGGTTTTTCTGAGGATGCAAGAGGTAGAAGAAAGTGGGCAATTGGTGAGGATGGGCTTACATGCAACAGGTGATGAGGAACATAGGTAATAACGCAGATAGAAAAAAACAACAGACCCTCACGTATATGCCACCTGGGTTGAGATGGGTCATTTTAAATTTTAAAGGTGGAATTATTAAAAACCATTAATCCTCGTCTTCTCAAGATTGGGGTGGGTAGAATCCAACTTGTATTTTGTAGGGACCCTACTAACCCCCCCCCCATATTCCGTTGCCTGACTATGGACGTAAAAGTC
>JAMKCH010026945.1:0-19045 GCA_023653785.1 Ophioderma brevispina
GGTGGTCTACAACTGATCTCAGTGAAATTTAGAGAAATTCTATCATAAAAAATCTCCTCCGGTCACTTTAATGGGCAATTCGTGATCACAGCATTAGTAACCCTTGGATTACTAAAGAATAGGGGATTTTTTATATCTTCTGAACCGTCGCTCATGTATTACAAATAAAAGCAATCATCTTACTAATATCTTTCACATACCAATTAATGGATATTTCTTTATCGCCCTTTCCTTTTTAAAGACTTTTTATTTATGGATTGAATCGCCACAGATATATCGCCCACCACTGCTGCATGTAGTGCCAAACTTTTAAAGGTCCATGGCCCGATCCTTAATAGCCTCGTTCCAGAAGCCCAAAGATTTACTGGAAGTAGTCAACATTGTTCTCAGAAGAAAGCTACTATTTTTCTCATTTACCTATGAATATAGGGCAAAGGATATTTGGTGTGGAAGTTATGAGCGAAAATGTTTGCCCCCATTTGTGGTCGACCACATATTAATGTACACACAGTACTCTATGGATTACAAATTCAAGCTTGAGCTCTCACAGCCAAAGGGATGAAATTATTGGTGCGAATTACAGCTGGGTTTTATGGTAAAGGCCGATCTATCAAGATGGAAAAACTTCATCCTCCTTATATCGGGCCATCCCACTTAAGCATCCGTTACTTCAATGCACTCATAACGATTTTTTTTTAAAACGCTGTTACCAGGCCAAAGCACTGTAAAAATACAAATATAAAAAAATTCCTTGACACATATCTATTTCATAATTTCGTTTTACGTGTTAAGCCAATGGCGAGTCACATTTGGGATTTCTTGGCCGCACTCCACCGTTTGCCTGTTACCGACACTGCCCTCTATATTCCTGTTTTTCATTTTAGTGTTACCCCGTCTGGTTTTAGTGAAACCGCTCACGCCGGTATTCACGGTAAGCATGTGTGGAAGTGTGATCGCTGTAGTTATACTTTTTGAAACATATCATATTCTTTTGTAAATGTACGTTCATGTTTTCGCTGGGCTTATCTTATTGAGTACTATCCTTATGACGTAAAATTGCCAAAATTTCATAAAATATCATACATTTTCGATTTTAGAGGATATTAAATGGCAAGACGAATATTTTCTGCAACACTGCTATTTGAAAAGTAGGGTCAAACCCCAAGCGAATAGATCGGGTAGCCCGTAGGCTACACTCGCCCAATAAACCCCAAGCGGAATAGATCGGGTGGACCGGAGGCTACCTTCGCCCAAAATCACATGAATAGCAGTAAACCTGATACTCTCTATCTCTCTTTCTCGATTGCGCTACCTACGAACTGAACTGCCTCCTTCGTATCTAGGTGCTCCTCCCTTAACGACAGTCGGTGTCTAAAATTCCCGAGGCGACCACTTTTGGTCGAGCACCGGACGCCATGTGATAAAAAAAGAGGTGCAAGTTTGGCAAAGTGATCCAAGGAACAAATCAAGTGTTCTATAGATTATGATTTATGTTGGATTTAGAAGGGTCTAAAATGTTCTCAAACGAGACATTCCAACGAGAACGGGGGAGATCGGTTAAATGACGTAGTGTTGCACAAAAACGTCAAGAATTCAAAATATCAACAAAACACCTCTGCCAAGCTTTCGACACGACTTCTTCTTATTTCCCTCCCCCTCCTCTCCTGCCGATGTGCAGCCAACAGGGTCTTGTACACTATCCTTCCTTTGCTCTGCGCTCGCACAGCTTCTTTTCCTCTCCTTTTTCTTCCAAGTTTCTGTCAACATACGAATATTTCAGACATCCAAAATCCGATATTATATAATTATTGGATGGTGAGGTTGATACAGAAAATATTGCCCGAGTCAAGACCAAATATAGGGGCGAGTCAAGGGATTATTGGGGAGGAAACTACCATAAAATTGCAACAAAAAGAAAATCATATCTGTTTCTGTAGGGGTTAGCGCTGCACTGCAACTTGCACAGATGATGATATAAGTATAGGGTCTATTAGAATGGTAAACATATTTATATTTTGGGGGGTTCAAAGGTCATACCTTTACCTTACCGGTAAATTGGTAAAAATCATCACAAAAGGAGATCACTACTTTATGACAGATAGCTCTGCATTGCAACCTGCACAGCTAACTTACGAGAGTGGTAGGAACCATTATAGCACAGGAGCTAGCAGACATTGTAACACATCTCGAGTACAAAAGGTTTGAGTGATTAAATATTGTTGACAGCCTGACAGGGACCTCCTAAAATGTGATTATAGTGCCGCAAAATGGTTGTGCCTTAAGGAGACGGGGCCCAAGGAAGTTTGTACAGGGGTCAAATTATGTAAATTGATCCAATGTGTTGAAAAGTATACCACGTATTTGTCTAACCTTTCTTTCTAGTCTATTAACGAAGACAGCGTGATTTTAATGAGAAATATATTCGCGACCCAGTAAATCTGACAATCAAATCTCCATTTCAATAATGGTCAGCAGAATAGAATTACATAGTAGAGGGTGAAAATGACCATATTTTTCCCCCCAACGAGTGGATTTTTAGGCCATTTTGGTTTGCTGAAAAAATCCGGGAATCTTTTTGGCCTAAGATGAAGTTTTATTTTGGTAACATACTTTAAGTTTATTTTTTTTTTTTTTTTTTTTTTTTTTTTTTGACTATTGGAATGTCAAATGTAATTTTGGAGGTTTTTAAAATTAGTCACTGCCAAAATCTGACCCAAACAAACAATTGACATTATTTTACTACAATCTTGACAAAAGTGTTGGCACATTTTTCTTACCGTAAGGTAAAATCGCCCCCTCTCCCCCGAACAATGTTTGAAAACCTGAATCGTTTTACCAGTGTCGCCTAACACACTGCCACTCAACATTGATTGTGGTTGGGGAAGGGGGAGGTTGTAGGGATTAGCAAAAGCGTCAAGCTTAATACCCAAAAAAGTTGTCAATTTCATACTTTCAACCATGGCCGAATTTAAGTGTTAAGACCAAATTTTCACCAATGTGTGCCGACTACTTTGGTCCAAGATTGTAGCACATCAGCATAGTATATGCTTCCCTATAAAAGTCTTCACAATCTAAAGGTCATGCTTGCCTAAATAAATAAAATGTTCTTCACCTTGCGCAAGGGGATAGAGTCACGCGATAAGCACTGCAATACTTTTCCCCTCAATTGTCGCATTTTGTCCATAATAGCCACTAAGCAGATTTTACTTACAAGAAGTTGCCCTTCACTGACACATGCATGGTAAATTGGCATGTTCTGGTAAATTAGTTGTATAGGTTTTACATTACAACAATACACTGACCTTCATATCACAATCATGTATCATACAAGTTTCTGCAAATGTTTGCAATTTTTCTGTTTTTAGAGTTATATAGTTTTTTTTGTAAAACACTCCAGTACAATCTGAACAGGTATTGTTATGTTATAAAGGCTTGACTTACAACAATGCACTGTCTTTCACAATTGCACATCCAGATAACCATAAGGTTTTTGTCCTGTTTTTGGTAATATTCTATTATTGCCTTTCCTCAAATGAAGTGAATTTGGTACAAATAGTTGTTTTTTGCCAACTGAAATAACGCGGGTTTTATTTTCCCTTGAAAGTGGTTTAGAGCTGTTATTACAAATAATACAACACCTTTTTGAGGAATGTCTATCTAGCACAATCAATGACTTTTTTGTTTTGTCTGAAATAGGAAAATATCTTATTGATTTCATCTACAAAATTTTAAAAGTCCATTTACTAACCGAAAATTCATCTTAGAACAAAAAGTTCATGATTTGTTTTTTAGCAACCAAAATGGCCTAGAATCCACTGGTTGTGAAAGAAATCTATATAGATAGAGAATAACCATTTATGCCCAACCCTAACTATAGTGTGATTCCTTTATTCGTGCCGGGTAGTATTATAAATTAAAGAAGGGGTATAGAAGAAGAAATTCTCGGAAACCAGTACCTGCCGGGTAATCGAACCCGGTCGGATAGATTAACGTTCTAACATGCTGACCACTACAAACACCGCAAGATCCTTACAATATTGCAGATAAGATGTTTGAGTGAGAAGGTAGCGATATGGTTCCATCACAATGGCCATAAAAGGTATTTCAACGATCGTACCTAGATTTATGCGTGGGAATCGGAAGATACTCTTTACATCTTAGATTAAAATGGAGGACAAATCTGAATTTAGATAAATGTTTAATCTTTAGATTTTATTCTTTCATGTATTTCGATTTTAAATTTTTAATCTAAACTTGGATTTGTCCCTGATAATAATCAATTAGATTGATTTAATCTAAGAAATTTAGAGAGTAGCAAATATTGGCGTTCTTCACAATATGTTCTATATCGCTGTACAATTCGGAACCTTGCGTTCTGTTTAAAACACAGTGCAATAGCTATCATGGAATGTTAATTTCATGAATGTTCTTTAGAGTTCAGCTTTCCCAAATGAGAAGCCTATGTTTTTTTTTTGGGGGAGGGGGTCGGTGGATGATATATTCTTAAAAGTCGACAAAAGTCTCCAGACTTTAGATTAGGCTCGCCTACGCCTTCGCCTATCCGATTTCTCGACTAGAAATTATCACCAACGAACCTCGCTAGCAACCACAACGAGTACTACTACAAATACAAACTACAACAACAACTTTTACTCACTACTATGATGTATGTGGTAATTCTACGTGTTTTCTCTCTCTTCCTGCACCTGGCGGTTGCGTTTACCTGCGAACTGACTGCTCCTTCGTCTCTCCCCCCAATTTCTTTTAACGAAAGGTGGGTCTTCTAAAAAATCAGGAAATTCCTTTGGTCCGAGCACCAGGGCCCTCTGAAAAAAAATGAAAGCGGGCAAAATGATCACAGGGGAACGGTATGATACAAATCAATATATAGTATATATCTATTATATATATATAGTATATTATATATATATATATATCTATATATAGATACTATATATTATATAGATATATATATATAGTATATTTATATTTTATATATATATATATATATGTTTATGCGAAGAAAAGAATGATGACGAGGAAAAAAAGTAGCAAGTCCAATCACCTAAAATATATATTCACATCGATCAAGCTTTCGGAGAAAAAACAGCTCTTCTTCAGGATTGCGCACAATGAGCCTGGCCTCTACAAAACAAAAAGATGGGAAAAACAACAAAGGAAAAAAAAATAAAAATAAGGTACAATGGGGTAAGGAAAGGATTGAAAAATAATAAGGGAAAAGTAACACATGAGGTACAATAAAAAAACACAGAACACGAAACCCACCATGCAATCATGATGCACAGAAGGCAGCAAACAAACCATCCCAACTCCTCATGTTTGTGGTGTTGTGTGTTGTGTGTGTGTGAGGAGTGAATCAATGCAGTGGAGTATTTGATTTGTGATTAAGTACCCGTGACAAGACAAAAGGCAGTGGAACAAAAGGAAAAACCAGTAGCTACTAGAAAATGCTAGGAAAAATTATAAATTGAAAAAATATTATTCATCAACATAATTCCAAAAAGGTTGAAGAGTGCCGGAGTTTTGAAATCCAAAAAAGGGATTCTCCGCATGAGAATGATACGATCTGTTTGGTGTGAATATGTTCGATACCGAATTGGCGTGATTTATGTTAGATCCAGTTTTAGATTGAAATGTTTAACATAAGGAAATCAAGTGGACTCTCTTCTCCAAACAAGGAAAAAGCAACCACCAACAGGGTTCCCCTTGTCATCAATCAACCCAATCGTCATCACATACAATCCCAGATTTTCCCATCTTCATCAGGTCATTAAATCCCACCTTTCACATTCTTCAAACCTCACCATCTGAAGGAGATATTCCCTGAACACCTCTGATTGCTTTCAAACGTCCTCGCAATCTCGGGATCTCCTTGTTTCTCCAAATTGAACGGATCACCACCTCCGATAGTCCCCCCCAACCTGGTTTTTGTCCAAATGTTTACCTCAAAAAAAATGTGTTCATCCATAGCTTCATTACTGATACTAAAAAAATAACCAGCACTGTCACCAATGAGGTCTTTCCTATCACCAGTCACATCACTTGCAAGAGCTCATGGATCATTTATGTTATTCACTTGCCAAAAAATGTAATCAACAGTACACGGGTTAAGACGAACCACCACCACTTTTATTACTCGTTTCAACAACACCAGTCGAAATCAGCACAAAAAAGGAACTTCCTTATGTTTTAACCATTTCATCTACTGATCATTAACATAAATCACGCTTCTCACGGTATCGAACAGATTCACACCAAAACGATCGTATCATTTTCATACAGAATCTTTTGGATTTCAAAAACTCCGCACTATTTCACCTTTTGAATTATGGTGATGAATAATATTTTTCCTTCAATTTATATTTTCCTTAGGCATTGTCAGTAGCTACTGGGTGTGTTTACTTGTTGTTCCTCTGCCTTTTGTCTGTCACGGGTACTTAATCACAATCAATACTCATGCATTGATATTCAATTCACTCACCACACACCACACACCACACACACACCACTAAACATTGAGAGTTAGGATGGTTGTTGATGTCATTCTGTGATCCATTGCGAGTGGGTTCGTGTTCTGTGTTTTTTAGTGTACATATGTGTTACTTTTCCCTTATTATTTTTCAATCCCCCCTTTTTCACTTACCCCCATGTTGTATCTTATTTTTATTTTTTTCCTGGTTTTGTGTTTCACACTTTGTTTGTTAGGCCATTGCTCATTGCGCATCCTGAAGAAGAGCTGTTTTTGCTCGAAAGCTGATCTATGGTGAAGATATAAAAATTTATTGTGATTGGACTGCCTAGTTTCCTCGTCACATTTCTTCGCATTATATATTTGTTCCGGATTGCGGAGATTTTTTCTTTTGTACAATTCATGCCAACCATTTCTATTATATATATATATATTCGAGTTATATTATATAATATATATATATATATATTATATAGATTATGATTTTATTATAAACAGTATACTATACAAGTAGTACATTCCGGGAAAGTTATAAATTACATGAGATAAATTATAGACCAGTTAAATCTACGGCACTTTCTTGTGTTGACTGCCAATGCCATGACTGCAATCGTTATGGCCCATAGTATTAAAACTCTAACAGATACAATGCCCTGTGTAACAGTCAGGCCGAACTCCCCTAGTTAAAGATTACCAGGCCTTTGCCCCTAACATGTTTTACAAACATTTGCTGTAACTGGTCTTAGTCTATATTGCAATGAGGATAAGTATACAGAATATAAATTGTAATATGATTATAATAATACCATATATCCCATGTGTAACATACGATCTGAATGAGGAGAGATCAAATTTAAACCCCAAGGGGTTGGTTTTTTTTTAAAGAGGAAAATAAAAAACATAAAAAAAAAAAACTAGAAAAACCCCCCAATTTTTCTCGAACAACGGTTTTTTACATAGTTGGATGCTTACCAATGTATTTAGATCACCACATGAGTGAAATAAGCCGAATACGGACGTCTTATGTAATAAGATGATGATTTAGTAGTTTACTGTCGTTGCCCGACAGAAATTCAAAGATGGTTTTTTCTATGGGGGAAGGAACGATTGGCGATAAAGGCAGGCAAGTTCAAAACAGGTTGCGGTTTCTTGCACCTGTTTGGTGCCAATAAACCTTCGGAAAAAATGCACCTTCGGACTTACCAAAACAACAAAATAATAAGAATATTAAAAAAAAAATTTGTTCCTAAAAAAAGAATCTCCCCCTGTCCACTTTAATATTTTTGATCCCAACCTTACCAATATTAATGTAGAAAAATGGGTTTGGGGTAATGGTGGATTACCAGTAATAAAATAAGGAAGGGAAAAAGTACACGCTGTTAGTCCGACACGTTCGCTAGTCCAAAACGTCGCGAGTCCGAACACAGAAATCATATCTTTAGGGTGGTGCGTCAGTCCGAGAAAACCATTTGGGTTCGCTAGTCCGAAAAAAAAGGTTCGCTAGTCCGGAAAATATGAAAAAATGTCATCAGTCCGAACATGCGTTAGTACGAAATTTTTTAATTAAAGCCACTGCGCTGTCCGCTAGTATATGACCTGGCCGCCATGTTGATTTAACATGGACAAACACTTACGGTAGTCCGCGAAATGAAAATGGGTTCGTTAGTCCGAATCTGAAAAACACTTGCTAGTCCGAAAATGTAATTTGGACCTAACGAAGTATTTTATAAAGGTTTAATAAAAACTGCGCTAGTCCGAATTTGATAAAAAGCACGGACGCTGTCCAAATTTGACAACACACTGCGCTGGTCCGAGAATCTGGAAAACACGGGCACTAGTCCAAATCTGAAAAAAACTGCGTTAGTCCGAATATGAAAAAACAAGTCGTAAGTCCGAATCTGAAAAAACACGTGCGTTAGTTCGAATCTGAAAAACCACTGCGCTGTCCGAAAAATGTATTAGGACTCAACGCAGGTTTGATTACAGGTGAATAAACAAGCGCAGTCGAATTTGAAAACACACTGCGCTAGTCCGATATTTTTCGGACTAGCGCAATGTTTTTCAAAATTCGGGACTAACGCAGTGCTTTTCAGATCTCGGTTAGACAAGGGGTGCTTGTCGATCGTCTTTGGGACCCCCCCACTGCATGATTTACCGGAAGTAGTATGTTGTCCTGAAATTTCAGCTTTCCAAATCAAAAGATACAGATAAAAAAACTTCCATCCAAAATTAGCAGACACGGTAGTAGTGAATAGGGCGTGGCACTATGCTGGCATTATGCATACTAGCATTAAAACCGCAATTTTGTTTCACATGATCAGTGTGTACAAGGTTCAGGCTCTTCATATCAAGTAGAGAACACGATAGAAAAAAAATCGGAAGAAGCCCATTGGAATGGGGTACAAAGGATCAGCCGCGAAAATCTTTCATATTACCTCATTCTTCCACCAAATTCGTTCATTTTTTCAGCATAAAAGTCGACACAAAATATGCGGATCATGGGAACATCAACTGTGTCAACAGTTGAGTAAACAGGTCAGGGGTTATTAAATTTTGTGTTTTTTTCTATGCACAATTTGTTTGCATTCACTATGATGTTATTTAAGAGTTCAGTATTTTACCCCTCGGGCATTCATTACAATGTTGCCGATCTGTCTTTGTGTGTTTTCGGAATTTCTTTCGCGCATTTCTCAAGAAACCACCAGACCCTAGGATCATGAATCATGAAATTTGTTGCAGATGATCCCATAGAGGCCTACATCGAGTTAAATGGAGAATGACATTGCCTCATGTTCCAACGGAATGGCCAGTCAATTTTACACGATATACCATTTGCCCGATCCCCATAATGCATCTCGTACTGTGCCCTTTCGAATCGGGAACTTGTACAGGTTATGTTTACAAATATTTTGGTGTTCGTTCGCGTCGCGGAACAGTTCCTAAAAAAAACTACAATACAAAGTACCTTTTCGCGTGAAGTTAATTTACAGAAATGTAGACGAATATTATAGGAAAAAACAAACAATCGGAACTATGATGTTGAAATTTACGACAAAAAGGTGGATTTGCGATCGTAAACGTGCCATACTTGTCACCTGCCGGACGAATACAGTTCAACTGGGCAACAGTCACAGATACGGGTGGTAAGATTCTCGTTAATGTTATTACGCTCTTAACAGCTTACTATATATGTTTAACTGACTTGCAGGCTGGTACAAGTTCTGGATGGAAATGGGCAACAATACGAGTATGCATTATGGGTCGTGACAAATTCATTATGGGATTCTTGCGCAACCACGCGACGATTATCCTCAATCCTGGGGGGGGGGGGGGGTACTTGACCAAATTGGAGTATAACAGGTGTGCGTCCGCCGGGTTTAAAAAAAATTCGACCCATGTTTATAGTGACCCAAATTGTACAAAAAATAGCACCCATTTAGATAGGTTGGATCCAAAAATTTTGAACCCATTTTTATAGTTGGCTTTGAAATTTCGCACCATTTTCATAGTTATTAATCTTAACAAACCGGCTCATTTCATAGTAATTTTTCCGAAAACATCAGAAAAATCACACCATGTTCATTGTTTGAATTGTACCAAAAATCTGAAAAATTGACCCTCATTGTCAAGTAAATTACAACCAAAAATTCAAAAAATGGACCCATTGATATAGTAGCAATGACCTAAAAAAATTGACTATCAATTATAGTAGCATGGTAGGAACGAGTGAAATGGACCCACATATCGGCGGACATATGTACCTGTCCTTTTCCACTGAGTAACCCCCACCCCCCCGGGATCTCAATAACACTAGTCGCGTTCCCAAGACTTGGTGGGGGTGTACTGCGGAACGTTATACTGGCGAATACTTCGCCACAGCAAGTCTGGTGAATCTAGTTTCAGGTTGATCGCGGATTCGCCGATAGTCCTATACTCCCGCCCTAAAAATAAGCCGAGAACGATGCTGTGAAATGGCCATCAACGTGCTCAAACTCACACACTTGATTTCAATAATAATACGCGCAAGCCAGCTGGATACAAATCTCTCAAAATTCCACATCGTGCTTCGTTATCAATGCATTATCGGACACAGGTCAATTAAGCAACACATTACGCAAAACCAAACGTTCCGTAGCCATTATTATTAGAATGCAACCTACATACGGCTACATACCTTTTTTAATACAGTAATTTATATCGTTCGGATTTTTTTCCCAGGCGGGGAGTATATTTTAAGTTCGTCCGAGTCATGATCTTTTTGATAGGAGTGACTCATTTTTGCTAGGCGTTAATTTAACAACGTGCTAGGTCATAAATCAAGGTTAAAGACCGACCCTAATTAAAGTAAATTAAGAAACTACAATCCGACTGCATACACATATTGCTAAAAATTCCTTGCATGTTTTCAGTACGAAGACATTCATCAAGACATCTAGGATTTTGAAATATACTCTACCGGTCGCGTTGTTGTTTTCTGACTCAAGATATGGAGTAAATTTCAAGCAATCAGCGACGAGCTCGTATCGAAATCCTCCAGATTTGTTGGGTGAGTGTTCACAGCATACGTGCCCGTTGGGCCACCCACCAAGAGTGCTTGGAATAGAATACTCTAAACAATTGGGATTAATGAAAATTGGTTTGGTGGATGACCCCGCTCCCGTACACACACCACACGCACACACACACACACACAGTAGACACACAACACACACACAAACACACAAACACACACACACACACACGCAACTCACGCACAAACACAACACACACCCGCACAACACACACAACACACACCACATTTACCTCAGTTCCAGGTCACAGGGGTCCAAATCTGAAAATGGCTACCGACCCGATGGGGTTTTTTTAAGGCGTGATCGAGCCGAAATATTTGGGGCACACTGCACTATTAGGGCCCTATAATAATATTGATGAGTTTTGGTCAAAAATGTCCAATGTAGCAGGAGTTTTCTTGAGGATATGAATTTCTATGAAATTTAAAGGGATCGATTGCAGACCGCCTACCAAGAACTTTTCGAATGGTGTTTGGACATACAAGTCCAAAAAGAAAACCGCAAACCTTGTTTTGACCTGCCTGCTATCCTATACTCGATTCATCTGATATGTGACCAGGACAATTCTTGCGGAGGTGAAAATTCAATGAGGGGCAAGGACTTCTGTTAATCATGTTATTGTGAGGCAATCGTAAGACCTGAAATACACTATAGTGCGATTACATACATGAATGAAGGTATTCAGTGGCAGGGAGTGAGTTAAATGACTGGAGTGGCCTCCAAGATATCCGGTGTGGCACGTGCATTTGAATTCTTTTCATTTTCCCCGGTAGAGCTAGGTTGACCCCTCTCCGACTAATTGAATAGGTCCAAAACTCAGGGGACGAACGTATCACGCGAATCGACTATAATCGTCCCTGTAGGAAACCATAACTTGAGTTACTCGTCGTGCACGGCAGAAAATACTAAATCATCATCTCTTAATTACATATTAAAGAGGGCTTATTCGGCTTATTCCCATCAGGTGTGATATAACACTGGTAGCCTTCCAAATATGCAGAAAAACCGCGGGTTCGAAAAAAATGAGGGAGCTTCTTCTCGAATGTCTCTTTAAAGGATATTTGAAAAGGTTGGTAGGGTCGGTTACCCGATCGGACAAAGTCCATATTTTCTCATTACCTCGGGGCATTTTAATACTCGAGCAATGTTTCATTTTGGTGTTATGAACAACGTCCCCCAATATGGTAGACCGCATCGGACTGTCGATGCGACTAATTTGCTAAACACTTCGGACTGGACGATCAAGCTGCAGATTAAAGAGACACTGAAACATTTAAAAATAGTGCGCCCTCTAGATTTTTCAAAATTGATATTTTTTGCATGGTTATAAAGCTTTTATACATTAGCCCTTACATGAAATTATTGGTGTGGTGGGGGGGGGGGGGAGTAGAGAACCGTGCTGTGGTCTCCCTGGTTAGTAACTGACAAGCAGGAACTAACTCTACAACACCAAACAATGTTTTCTTTAACATCATTTCTTAAGTATACCCATATCATGACTAGATCTCAGCGCAGGCCTTTTCTAAGTTTTTTGGGGGGGGGGCCGTGACTATAGCGTCATTGAATGTGGATGGTTTTTCCATTGTCCAAAAAAGTAACATCATTGTTCATTTGTGTAACAATCTCCAATGCGATTCCTATGTCTGCAGCAAAACCCACAGAGGAAATCGGATAACCACGCCCAACCATACCGGAATGTCCCTTAGCCATGGGAGGCACATCGACAACGATGGAAGTGTATATATGTGAAAACAGGCACTACAGTAGAAGCAAACCTCAATGTTGATGACAACAAACATGAAGTCCTCACCATTGAGCTCAGTTCTGACATAGTTACATCAGTCTATACAAACCTCCATCAGTAAACTTCCAAGCACCCTCAACTCAGACTTGGGAATTCCACCAAACCTCACTTCTTCATTTCATTGGCGATTTCAACAGCCAAAGTACCCAATGGGGCTACAAAGAAAACTAACAAAGACGGACAAGCTGTCGAAGAATGGATAGACAGTCAACATCTACGTCTCCTTCACGACTCTAAGCTGCCGCCATCATTTCATAGCGGCCTGATCTAGCTATTGTTAGCAAAAAAATCTCTAACCTGTGTAGCAAGATTGTTCTGGACCCTGTTCCACTAACTCAACATCGACCAATCGGTATCCAAGTCAACGCTGCAGTAAGACCAAACAAAGTGCCTTTTAAGCGTCGCTTTAACTACAGGAAAGCTGCAGATTGGCAAGGATTCACTGATGACTGGATCAGAACGTGAAGAGGATTGCTCCAAAACCCCATAACTATGACAAATTTGTCCAACTAGTGAACAAGACTGCCCGAAGATTCATACCAGAGGCTGTAGGACGGAATATATACCAGGCCTTTCCAAGGAAAGTGCTAGAGAATATCAATAGTATATCACTATGTTTGAAGCTGATCCTTTTTCGGCTGAAACAACTGCTAAAGGTGAGGAAGTTTCGGAGAGGATCTCCCAGGAAAAGATCAAAACCTGGCATACTTTATTATTGAATCCACCGATATGACCCATAACAGCAAGAAAGCATGGTCTACCATCCGAAAGCTCGGAGGGGATCCAACAGAATTCGAACCTCCACAGCAGCCAAATGTCACACCCAACCAAATTACCCACCGACTGCTTTTAAATGGCAAGTGCAGCAAGAAGCCCAAGAAGATCAAACTAGACCGTAAGAGGTTTAGTGGCAACCCTGGTTATACTCGCCCCTTCAACATGGACGAATTGGGATCCGGTATTGCTAAATTTCAACCAGGAAAAGCAGTAAGCCTTGACAACATCTCAGCTGAGCTGCTGAAAAATCTCGGCCCAGTAGCAAAGGAATGGCTTCTTGAGCTCTACAATTGCTGCCTTATTTCCCACAGGTTCCCAAAGATCTGGAGGAAAGCACATGTTGTGGCACTCCTAAAGCCTGGGAAAGATCCATCCAATCCCATGAGTTACAGACCAATATCACTTCTCAGCCATACCTTGAAGCTTTTTGAACATCTCCTGCTCAATCGTATCGCACCTGTGATAGAAGAACACCTCATACCAGAACAAGCAGGTTTCCGGCCAGGCAAATCAACAACAAGCCAAGTACTCAACCTAACTCAACACATTGAGGATGGTTTCGAGAAGGGTATGGTAACCGGAGCTGTGTTCGTCGACCTAACAGCAGCCTATGACACTGTTAACAGATGCCTACTGCATAAGATTCTGGAAATTACCAAGGAGCGAAGAAGAGCTGATGGCGTAGGCTCAAGAATGTCTACCACAAGGGAGTATGCTTGCACCTCTCCAGTTCAACATCTATACCAACGACCAATCTAGGAGTGCAGGAACCTGTCGTTTTATTTATGCAGACGATCTTGGAATTAGCGCACAAGATGCCGACTTCACAGTTGTTGAAGAGAGACTCTCCAAAAGCTTTAGATGAACTCACTCCTTATTATGAGGAAAACCACATACGTGCAAATCCATCTAAGACACAGGTGTGTGCTTTCCATCTATGCAACCGTGAAGCCAAACGTCAGCTTAAAGTTACCTGGTCTTTAGTGGTCTGGTACACCCCTGGAGCACTGTGATAACCCTGTCTACCTAAGAGTTACATTGGACCGCACTCTCTCTCTCATAAGACACACATCGAGAAGACGAAGAGTAAATTATATTCACGCAATAACATCTTGAACAAACTCACTAGCACAAGATGGGGTGCTCGCCCACACACCCTAAGATCGACGGCACTTGCCCTGTGCTACTCATGTGCAGAGTATGCTTGCCCTGTATGGGAAAGATCAAGTCATGCCAAGAAGCTTGATTCAGCATTAAATGCCTCCTGCCGGCTTATCACAGGATGCCTCCGTCCAACACCAACGAAAAATTTATACATCCTAGCAGGAATTGCTCCACCAGTCATCCGTCGTAGCGTAGCGAGCATGCAAGAGCGTAGCTGCCAAGTATCTAATGTGAAGCACCCTATGTCTGGACAGATACCTACTGCCAACCGCCTTAAATCCAGAGAGAGTTTCTTAAGTAAAGTCCAACCTCTTGAAACAGTCTCTAAGGAGCTGAAGAGAGTCGCCTTGTGGAAAGAAAGACTTGCCATCAACCAAGCAACATCTATTGGCATTGAACCTGGTGAGCATCTCCCACTTGGAGCTGACTCCTCATGGGCTGAATGGCGATGCCTCAACAGATTGAGAACCAGAATTGGCCGATCTAAGGTTTCCTTGCAGAAGTGGGGCACCTGGAAGCAGATCAGGACACTACCTGTGGTTGCAGAACCACACCACAGAAATGGCACATCTCTGGTCTGCCCACTGCTGGAGCCAACACAATGTACAAACAAGGACTTCGTGAATTCAGTGACAGCAGCCAGACATTCCCCGCTGTTTTGAAGCTCATTTATTATGACAGAACGAGAATCAAAACAACAATTATCAACGGCGACACACTTTTGATTGACAAAGTTGAGTATTATGCACTAACTAATCCTCTGTAAATTTGGTGAAATTCATTGCGGGCCAAATATGATTTTTTCCTATAAAATCTAGTTTGCACGTCTTTCAAATTGAAAATAGGCATATAGAGGGCGCGATAACGTACAAATTATGACCTTTGAAGGCTATGGCAAGATTCCGCAATGAATAGGTCGCATGTCCCTACTAAATCAGTTGTCAAAGTGTGTCGGCCGTTTTGCTTAAATGCTCGAAAAATAAAAGAGACAATTTCCATGGGGTCAACAGCTGTGCATTGTACCATCTTCTGGCTGGAGCATATTTGAGAACCACAGTGTTTGGACACGATAAGAAGAGGACCTGAAAATTATTAAGCTCGTTATGGGGGTAACAGAAACAAAAAAACAATCGATTTTTATAATTAACGTCGCCGGCGACATGTAATTCAGCAGACGACGTGGATATGGCGTGTAACACAAAAACACACGCCAGAGTTGATTCTCACGGCATGCACTTGTTTGACCGGTCTAGTCTGTGACCTTTATGGGTTAATATCACTGAGTAGGAGTCCTAGAGTGATGACATTTATATATTTGTTGAATAAAGTTACGGCAACTTACAAAAGTTGGCCTACAAATTACCTACATGTGTTTAAGATTTTTAAGCCTCTTATTAATGTCCAATATATGCCTGTGGGTATGTTATTTTCCCTGGGCCAAAATAATATCTCTATTCTTCCATTGGCCTAGCTATCATTGAGGGCAAATTGAAGACATTTTCATATTTTTGAAAATTGTGCCCGTGCCGCTTTAACAAAAAATCAATCGGGTGATTTGGTATATGCGTCCACATGAGGGAAAAGCTAATGGAAAAAGTGCACCATGTTGGGTTACCAAGTTCCGCCTTCTGAATCCTTACACAGCTGGTAAAATTAATTTGGGGTTTTTACAACAGCTAAGGTATACATTAAAGTGTGGAAATCATTGTGATAATCATCTCAATGCTATTTATAAAAGCATGAAAAACGTCCTCCCTTCACCCCTGTGCATAGGTTTTATACAAGCTATCCAGTCAACAAACAACAATGACCAAAACTGTTATACTGCAATCCACGCCACGTAAAACGTTCGTATGATATCCTGGATAAGCATAATAATACAAAACTCTCATAGTGAAAAGGGATGTTATAAAGTTAAAGGTGGATGACCCGACTAATCCAAATTTCAATGATGTGTTCTCCCTAAACATGGAAACATATAGCCCAAAACATCTGATTACAATTTTTTTAGACAAAAGCGCCGAGTAGAAGCAAAAATGTACTAACTTGGTCCATAGACAGTGTGTGTTAATAAATGTGGTATACACACTTGTGAGACGTTTTTGGTCATATAACATAAATGGGAAGCATTTTCTCTGCTAAAATGTCACTGGGGTAATCAGGCCGTAGCCAGGGTGGGGGGGGGTGCGGGGGGTGAGATCGACACCACCCCAAAAAGACAAAGGTCCCTTTATGATTGTTGAAGGTCCGCTTTGCCAGTTATACGGTCCGCGTTGTCAATGAAAAGTTTGTCTTAAGGGTTGTGGTGCATGGTCTATGAATGACTAGCAGCTCTTAACAATCGCATCGATGTCGTTTTTACTATACTGTGGTTTCTCCACGCTGCGACGAAATTTTGTCTTTTCTAACCCCCCAGGAATTTTTGTCTTTCCCTCACCCCAACCCCCCCCCCCACCCCCGTCTTCAGAATTTGGAGATGACAGTGAAAAGTTTTGGGTCAACAATTTTGCGGTCACCGGCGAGCGCAGCGAGCCGAAATTTTTTTTTGGTCCGCAAAAGGTCCGCTTCTGGCAAATCCGCACCCCCCCCATATAAATTCCTGGCTACGGGCCCGCCGGGGGGTAATGAGAAAAAATATGAACTTCGTTGTGATATCAAAAATCTCCATTTTATGAAGTAAATTGGGGGAGGGGGGGCGAAGTTATCGATCGGGTCACCCACCTTTGATATTTTTTTACCAGGTTGGGCTAAATGAAAATGTGTGTTAGTGGGTTATAGATGGAGTTTATCATGTTGATGTCATTCCAATGGCAAATTTACATGCAAACAAACAAAAGAAGTGTGATGACCTATAAAATGAAAAGAGCACTTCCCATCCTAAGGTAGCAAAAGGTATACCACGCCCTACAGTGTTTACATTCAAGGCCTATGCTCACATCATCATCTAGGCTTGATTGGGTGGCGGTGAGCGGGAAACGGGTATGTGTTGCAGTGGCGGCGCAAGACCTCTTTTTCGGGGGGGGTGGGGGTTCCAATCTTTTTGGGGGGGGGGCACAAGTGATTATTTTGGGAGAAACATATATATCCAAAATTAGGAGATTTTAAACCAATTTTGCCCCCAAAATTAAAAAAAAAAAAAAAAATGTGTGATTTTGGACCCAAAATCGCTGATTTTGCCAAATTCCATCAATTTTCTTTCTGCGCCCTTTAATGTTTTGACAAATAATAACACCACCATTAATTAAATTAATTATGGCCATTTGTTAAAAACACAAATTTTGATAAACAATAGTCAACGGACTGACTTGATCAGTCCTTATTAGAGTCTATCAGCCAGAAGGGTTTTGGGAAGACACGAGATAAAAATAGCTGAATACGGGAAATTCAGAGAAAATATAACTTTGCAAATATGCAAAGTCTGCCGGGGATCCGTTGTTGCGTGTAGCCCCAGGAGAGGGTAAAGTTACTATAGGGGTCAAATGTTTGAACAGCTCTAAATCTAATGTAATATAGCTCAAATTATTCCTTAGGTAAGCCGGAGTAAAAAAGTCAATTGGTCACACGAGCGTGGTGCTTCCTTTCCAAGATATTGGGAAAATAGGCTAAAGGTCATTGTTTATTCAAGAAAGGTCCCCCGTTGCAATACCAGAATTTGATTGTAAAAATATTTTTTTTAAAGTTTAATGATACTGATCCAAATATGAAATGCTTTTGCACTTTCGGGCTCCTTGTTGTATAATGGAAGGGGTACAAAAAATTTTCTGTAGGACTCTATGGGGACGGACACATTATACCCCTCCTATGAAAGGGAAACAACCTAGCAAAATAAAAAGCATATTTTGATCATATCTTTTAAAATATTTTTTAATATTTTTTACAAAGAAATCTTGGTATGACATGGTGACCTTTCTGAATAAACAAGTGACCTTTAGCCTATTTTCCCAATATCTTGGAAAGGAAAAGGAAGCACCACACACATGTGACCAATTGACTTTTTTACTCCTGATAACCTAAGGAATATTCGAGCTATATTTATTAGATTTAGAGTAGTTCAAACATTTGAAACCCATAGTAACTTGACCCCTCTCCTGGGGCTACGCAACAACGGGTCCACGGCAGACTTTCATATTTGCAAAGTTATATTTTTCTCTGAATTTTCCCGTATTCAGCGAGGGGTATATCGTTGTCTACCAAAACCTTCTGGGTGACGGTCTATATGCGGTTTTTGTGCAGTGGTCC
>JAMKCH010026946.1:0-93746 GCA_023653785.1 Ophioderma brevispina
TTGTGTCAATATGATTGAGACATTGCCTGGGACCATCATTTTAAGCTTTTTTGGTTTAAAATGGTCAAATTAATGATTTTTTAAAGAAACAGTGAACACTCTCTGGATGGTTGACAGCTGGTTTTTAGATGGATTCCCGGTGTTTTTGACTCCTGGTTTTTTTCTTGTGTATCAATGGATGTTGAGCATTGCCTGGACCCCAAATCAGCTATTTCGGCCCATAAGGTCAAAGTAAAGATTCCCTTGATCCAGTTGCAATGGCAATCCTTAGTTTATAGGGGAAATATATCTCAGACCAGTCCTCACTTTAGGGTGTTTGAGCATTATCAATTCTTGGTTTGGGTAGAGACCCTATATATTTCATCAGAGTCCTTCGCTTAGGTGGCGCTTAGGGTATCTTTGCTTGGGTAAAATCCTTGTTTTGGGTATATTTTCATCCGAATCTCGTTTAGGGTATATCTTTGCTTGGGTAATATCCATTGTTTAGGGTCCGGTTTTGGAAGAGGTTTTGGAATCCTAGCTTAGGGTCATTTTTGAAAGTAGTCAATAATTCACGCAGCGTGCTTACAACATTTACACATGATTGCCCCCCCCCCCCCCCCGGGACAAAGAAAGGGATAATCTTGGCATAAAAATTGTTAAATTTTCAAATTTCTGGCATGACTTACTAGTGGTCGAAAGGCGGCAACCGACAAAAACAATCGTATAAAGTTCATATGGAGCGAGCTAAACATCGCAGGTAAAATTATATACCTGAAAGCAAG
This sequence comes from Ophioderma brevispina, assembly GCA_023653785.1. Lineage (NCBI taxonomy): Eukaryota > Metazoa > Echinodermata > Ophiuroidea > Amphilepidida > Ophiodermatidae > Ophioderma > Ophioderma brevispina. The sequence goes on from JAMKCH010026946.1 coordinate 765, forward strand.
GGATCAATCTTGGCGTGAAATTGATAAACTTTCAAATTTTGCCTTTTTTCGCAATTATTATAGAACATATTATAAAGATATTAAGGATTGGGGGGGGAGTACGGGGCTAAAAATTAGCAGGGTGCGGGGATTAGACCGGTGAAAGCGAAAGGAATAAGCTTGGCTTTAAAAAATGGTTTAACTTTCAAATTCTACATTACTAGTGGCTGTGCCAGACCTCTTTTTCGGGGGGGGGGGGGCAAGGGGGGGTTGACTTGAATTTTTTTGGGGAAAAAAGTGGAATTCGCTCGGGGCAAAATATCAAAAACTTGGTTGGCGATTTTTATACCAATTTTGGCCCAAATAGCTGATTTTAATTCCAAATTTGTGATTGGGCCTCATTTCGCCGAATTTTGGCAAACATCCCTCATATACATTTACCCAAATTTCGGCCAGGGGGGAAGGCAACTGGGCATTAAACCCGATTGACTCCATAATAGAGGGTGGGGGGGGATAGGCCTATGTTATAGAATATTATAAAGATCAAAATTGGACGCGTGTTGAAAATCTCAGACAAAATCACTTTGTGTCCTGTAAAAGAAAGGATTCTTGGATTTATTTGGTTTACTTTTTACGGTTGGTTTATTACTAGTATCCAATGAACTTCATAAGGTGCGTGATAATTGTTAGGGCAGGTCCCGGGGGGGGAGGTGCTTCTCCTTTCTTTCATTCGACTGGTCCCAAATTAAATTGTTACAGAGAAATCAAAAAATTAATATGTATACGGCCTTAAAATTTTAAACAACTAAAATTTACTTCTACCCCTCAAAAACTATAGGGATCTCTTAGCCCGACCATGATCAAAATTTCAAAATGTTAACATATTTCCGATTAATTCCATATGGCTGTAGATTTTGTGAGCCAAAAGTGTTTCTTTTTTCCTTTTATTCGAATGTTTCGAAATTTAAAATATTTTATAGAGAATTTTATAAAGATTATAAATTTAATTTTACTATAACAATAGTCCTATAAATTTGGAATCACTCGGATGAAAGGAAAAGCACGCCCTTTTGGCCTCAACAAAGATCCCAACCATGGACCTATATAGGCCTATGCAGTCAATTGGATGGAAGTGGAATTTGAAAGAAAAACCGATTGTGGGGAAGTATATTTTAAAGCCCGCGTTCCAACAACCAACATTTCAATTTCGCGTTGATACTGATGAAAAGAAAAAAGGACGAAGCATACTTGCCCTCACACAAGATTCTTCTCCCTAATCCAATCGGAATAATTATAATAGGCCAAGTCGTTCAAATCAACTTACAAACAACCTATCCTTACGGTTATTAATTATTTATGATTGTTTAGCCCGGCATCCAAATTTAATTTTTCGAAAGTTCTTTTTCTTTCAATATGAATATTCAATTTCAATTCGACCTAAGAAAAGGACGCACCTGTACTTAAAATTCGCACATCCTTTATCAGGGGCGGGTTGTGGCTTGGGTTTTTGTGTAAATCCTAATTTGGTAAACTCCCGACAAATACAGGATAAATTGACCTAAATCTTAGATGGGCTGAAATTATTAACTTGCGGAATGTGAAAATAACAAATTCCTGAATTCAGGAAAATCCTAGAAGATCACAAAACACCCCTGCCTTAGGCCTATATGTGAAGCCAATCGGAATTTAAAAAATAAAATAAAATTTTCGTTTGAAGTTGAACTCTTTAGTTTTGAGGTAGTAGTATTATCTGTGATTTTTAGCCCTCATCCATTTAATCTTTGCGAAGATTCTCTATAGGCCCTAACCTATTTTGTCAATTAACTTTTCGTGTCTTGATCTAAAAGGAACCGAACGGGCGCACTGTTGACCTACTAGCCAGATTCCCACCCCTAGGGAGCAATCGTAAAATGTTAAATAATTTGAAACTTTGAATTATTTTCGTAAGTACCAAGAAGATCCCCCCTCTTTTTAAGAGTCCGCAACCTCTTATTCGTCGGGTTTTATGGGCCCTGCCGCATCCAAATTCAATTTCGTCCGTCCGTAATGAAATGAGCTGAGAATAGATCTGGAGCGCCCGATAAGAGATGCGCCCCAGTAATACACCTATTCATTTTTGTTTTCGATAATCGATTAGGAATCGGTGATCATCTGGTCTGGTATTCACTTGTGAATGAGCAAGTGTCCAGTTTCTTTCTTTCATGCATTTTGTAGCAGCACGACGAAAATTCTTTTACGAAGCTGCAAGCGTGTAGATTTTCTACATTTCCACATAAAATCTTGATTTGTGCCAAGAAGTGGGTCCCTCATTTTTAGCCAAATCTTTAGTTCGACTCTGAATGATTTTAAGAAGGTAGGTCTAATTAATTAAAAGCCATGGCGTAGTAACCCCAGGCCCGAGCTGGTACTCTGAAAAAAAATGTCTTGAAAATGGGAGGCAAATGGCTAATGCCCTTCAAACCAGACAAATGCAATGTTTTGAGGTTCTCCAGATGAAAACCAGTTGAATCTCCGACAAATTATCCGCCACAATCTTACAACCTCAATCAACATAAATAATACTCGGCTGTCATGCGCTCCTGCTAATGAAGTGGAACGTACATTGACAAAGTAGTGTCTAAAGCCCAACAATATAGGTTTTGTCTCCTCTCCTCTCCCGTCGCAATTTGGGATCAGCCCCTCAAGGTCAAGGTAGCCAGCTTCACAAAAGCTAGTAGGCGTCCCCATGTTGAGTTCTGCAGTTCTGTATGTATGGGACCCACATACCAAAGCGCAACATCCCAGAAGGTAGAAGCCGTACAGAGGCGTGCTGCGCGATTTATTACCAATAACTACAAAACTACAATCCGCATAGCTCCGTGACGGCAAATATGCTGAACGCCTTGATCTTTCCATCACTGGAACAGAGGCGATATAACACAGGCTAGTCATGATTCACAAAATAATCCATTGGGAATGTTGACCTGAAACAGACAACCACCTTGAATTCAGTAATAGAGACCCGACAACAGTGAAGACCAGACTTACACACCCGTTAACACTCAAGATCCCATTCCGTGAACAAACTGCTTCAGAAGTCATTTTCCAAATCGGCTTCGGACTGGAACACACTAACCATACGCTATACCCAGCAATGAGACCGGCACCGTCATTCAGTAATCTAATTTATCACTGGCTTGCTTGACTAGATTGTCCCCCTCGACCTCTTCCTCAACACTGAGTGTATGCTCAGTTGGAGCTATTTCAGTTTACCAAAACGTGAAGACCGTGAAACCAGCCATTATTCGGTAAGGTACACATTCATGACAAGTCACTCTTCGACGGATTGCACTCGAGGTCGAACCGATACCAAACTCGACCGTCATTCCACAACTCGATCGGACACCAGTCGAAACCGATCCTACCCAGCTCCGACCGATACCAACTACTGACCGTGTAACTACCAACTCGACCTTCGCGTGAAGTACCACTCTGACCGATCGCGTCGAGTTGGTACTTCCCGGTTCATTACCGACGCTGACTTTTGTGGTACACGGGTGGACGTGCATGTCATTATTCTTATTGTATTTTTTGATGTTTTAGATTTGTCCTGGTTGATTTCCTAGCCTATTCGGTTTAATGAAACCAAACCTCAAAAGCTACAACAAGCGCTATAAACATATTATCTCTACTCAAACCGTGATCTTAATTAGCCTGGCAGGTAAACTTAGTAATGGTAGTAGGTTTCTCATCGAGCTTTATTTTCTAACCTTTTCGCTCGATAAAGTCGGTGCTCCACAACTATAACTGCCGGAAAAAAAAAAACCAGTTTGAGGGTTAGTTTGGGTTCAAATCGAACAATTATGCCGTTTGAGAGCAAACCCAACAATTAGACTGTTTGAGAGTCTCTCGATCACGGAAATGTTTGGTTTGAGAGTGGGTCAATCAAAGATATGGCTGAATGGATTTTCCCGGGGCACAATCACGTGATGTTTCAGTCATGTTACAATACGGGTTACAATACTATACCATTTGCTAGCTTAGTATTGTCCTCCAGCCTTTGTGCGATATCATCGTGTTTGTATGCACCGTTAATCCCATGGCCTTTCACAGTATATAAGCACTAATTGGGACTAAGCAACTGTGGACTCACCGTGGTGACGATGTCGTATAGCCTATGGAATCTACATGTAGTATGTAGTGACACAAAACTACGGACAAAGCATTTAACCAATACAGAGTTAATGTATTTGTTCAATGACAAAAAAAAAAAAAAACACAAAAAAAAAAAAATAAATTATTTTGTTGTCATGTTTTTCTTTTTGTTTTGCCCCTATTGTTGGATGAAACGCTTCTTCCGGCGCGATGCCCTGTGTTAAAGATGTAAAACCAAACGCCCATTACTATACTAAAGTGTCTTATACCACAACTGCATGACAATGTTCTAATTCTATACTGTCTCGTTCCATTCCAATAAGGCACAGTGCCAATAAGTATAGTGAATTAGTGCACAATTGAGTATCGAAATTGAATTGTTTTGTCTTATTGATAGAGTTTCATAATTTGCGTAATATTTATTATAATGTTGCAAAACGACTGGTAAAATAGACTATCAATAATCTCGAAATGAACATAACACGCCTAAATTGTCCAAATGACGGAGCAATGTGTTGTTTCATTAGTGGGGTCTACTATATATTTATCTCAAATTAATTTTGTTTACATTATCACAATTAATATCTTACTAAGTGATCTCATATTCGTATTAAGGCCAGGTTAAGGTTAGGCAACGATAGATTTCATATATACCGGGGGTTGTTGCTAAAAAATGAAAGCTCTATTTTCCATTGATGTTAACATTTCCATAAACACACAATATCCCCATCGAAAGGCTTATCTGAAAATGAATTGATTTTTTTTTGAAATTTCCTATGGAGCAAGTAAAAATTCCGTCATATTTTTTATTGAATAAACAAATCAAAAACCACCTTCTTTTAGTTTTCACTTTTAAGATATATTTCTGTACCTAAATACAAGATAGGAGTCGTTTCCCTTTTTAACTCTTTACTTAGAATATACATAAATAATGGAATCCTTGAAAAATCTTCCCTTTTGCCCGATTGTCACGTCAAGGTCCCGGAGTCGGACCCCGTCAAGCTAGGTATGGGCCTGCAGTACTACGCATCAAGCGTCCCTTTTAAATAAATTGACCTAAATCCATATGTGGAAATTAAGAACTCTCAAAATAGTAAAAATATTAAAAGCAATATTGTGTATAATCCAAACATTAAGGTTTCAGTTGTAAGTCGCAAACAATGTAAATTTACCCATTCCTGATAAAGCGTAAAGTATATGCTGATACCCAATTATAACTACTACGGACATTTCCGATTCATACGAATTTTTTTTATTTTTCAACTAAGTGGACATGAGAACCGAATAATGCAGAAAATATGGATATTGCTAGGAATTACCGCAAAAGAGAGGCACGGGGCTCAGCCCGATACTGTATTCTTTCTTTCCCAGAAATGGTCTGATTTTAATTGGTCTACTAGGGTGATTTGGACCCAACCTTGTTTTGCAATCGAAAACATAAACAGAGGAGATTGGTCTCTTCCTACATACACAAATTTAGAAGCAATGCAATGTTTTGCGTCTATCGACATTCAACCTCGCATTTCGAAGGTCTGAGGTATTTTTTTTTACCAATCTTTCTGTGACAATATGTTTGGGTTCAACAGGGTTCACATTAGTGTGCGGTTTTTGCATCTATGACGCAAGTTTTCAAAGGTCGGACGCACTTGGTCTAGATAGAGTAAAGTTTGTGTTTGGTGTGTGACGCAACAATATGCCACTTAAAACGAACAAATCACCGAGTTTGTTCTGGCACAACATGGTCCACAATATGTATCATTTTCCACTCAAAACAATGATTATTCTGTCTAATTAATACATTTTGGAGCAAATCTGTGCAAATAAAAGGGTTTAAAAAATTGACTGTATTTACTTCTTTTTATTTAGTTCACTAACCTCTTAACCATCTCTCCTGTCCCAGGGGATTCAAGATACCTCTAGTTCCATTTAGAGTTTAAGGGGCATCGGGTATTACTTACAATATGCCATTCTAAAGGTTTTTGGAATTGATGTGTATGCATTGATTGTTTGCAGTCATATAAGTACTACACCAGTGCTCAAACCTTGACAAAAGACTCCTATAATTTGAATTTGACCGCACGTTTTCAACCTCAGGGAAACAAATTTGCGTCAAGTGGACGCACTTTTTTTGACAAAAAAAACCTAGTGTGAACCTGGGTTCAAATCGTACATTGTGTTCCGCTTCTCGCGACAAAATTTCAGGGAGCTGTTTTGTAATTCCATATCAAATATACCATATTAAAATACTATGATATTTCCCTCCCTAATAGTAGGTTTTCCCAAAATGCAGTTAACATGTTTATTACTACTGTGAAATCCGGCTAGCAAGGGGGTTAATGATTTTGTAGATTTGAAATATCACCATTCAATAGTTGTTCATTTAGCCAGTTGTTGTAAAGGCCTACTCTACTCGTATATCCAAACACGTACCAACATTGATCAGTAATATGGGCGGCCCAAAGGGTGTTTCACACAATGACGTCAAAAACTCGATAGGTGGGTAAATAAACTCGTTCGAAAGGGGCGGTATGACCCAACAAAATGGCCAAAATGGGGTGTTTCACACAAACAAAGTCAAAAAACAAAAAATTAAAAAACTGAAAAAAATAAAAAATTTTTTGCTTTAAAATATCAACAATCTTTTAGCCTTTAGATTTCACAGAGTAAATAGAAATAGTAGTTTTCTTCAGACCTAAAATGTGACCACATCCTTAAAATTTGGGTTCTTTGAGAAAAGTCTATTTTGAATCGTGACATGGAACATTTTAATAACCGAAAACAACCACCAAATGCATAGAAACTTTTTCTTTTCTTTTCTACTCGTTTTTGTTTTTGTCCAATAAATAACTTATGTAGGCTGATTTTAAAAGAATACGTCTTCGAAACGTTTTCCAAAGTGTCTTTAAAACCAATCAAGTAAAATAGCAGAAATCTATCCCTCAAAATCTCCCCTCTGTCCCTTTGAAAAATTGAGATTTTATGACCCTAATTTGACTTGATGACTGATTTCTTTTTTTTAAATCTGCTAATTATTTAATTACAACCAGTCGTTTTGCTTATAAGTATTATTTTTCTTATGTAAAGCAATTACGAACAGAAATTAAAGGCTGACTCAGAGATTTCCGATAAGGTCGCACTCAAATTTTCAAACAAATCGTGTTTTTTTTCATATACATAATGCTTTTCCATATACTACTCTTGTTGGTGACATAACTAAACTCAAAATCGAGTCCTTCATATAAAAAAAAAACTTTGTTATAAATTACAATCCGGAATGTTGTTTGCCTTTGATGATTGCCTTGATGAAGATCCTGCTAGGATCGAACACGAAGATGAAGAATTGAAGATCCTGCTAGGATCAAAAGATGAAGTCCTGCTAAAGGATCGAAACGTCATGCCCACACTCTATATATATACATTTACCCTACACAAGCTTTTTTTGTGGAGAAGCAGTTGATAACGCATTTATTTTTGTTTAACAGGGGTTTGACGTGGTTTGTTACGCGCAAGCTGCTTTTCACCTCAGCATTCTGTTTAGGGCCCAGTTCATGGACAAATGAAGAATTTTAGTTTTGGCTGCGAAGGTATTAATGCGCCATACCTGCGATACCACTTTAGCGTATTTTTTGCATTTATTAAAATCGGCATCTCCCTAGGCCTGCGTTCCCTGCTATTGCGCATCCGAATGTGCTCGTCGGATTTTCTTTGCTGCCCAACAAGACTCCCAGTTCAAGTAAGTGTCCAATTTCATGGTTTTCCGGCGTGTACTGGAAAAGTAAGAGTCGTGACCCTCATTTTTTATTATCAAAATTTTGAGAACGCCATCGGACCTCAACTATTTAGAAATTACAAATTTTAATCGAGAATGTTTTATTTTGTGGGCGATCTACTACACGTAAATTTTTGACTTTTCCCATAGACTTACGTGGTTTAAAAAGTGACAACAATACTTTTTTGTTTTGGCTGTAGCCAAACAGAGTCGGTGACCCCCTTTTTTATTTCAGATTCTTAATCACACCATTTGTAAATACCAATATGTGAATTCTAGAAAAGTTTATCGAGTAGATCACTAGCATGTCAAACCCCTTAATCCAATGTTATAAGAAAAAAAAATAAAAAATCTAAACCTATATATCTAAAAATCTAATATCTATGCATCTCGCGCGCGAGATATTTCGCGGGCACTTGAGTGAATTGTCCTTCGTTTGTGGAATAAAACATAATATCAAGGTAACGGGACTTACAGTTACTAGTCAATCTCTGTCCTCTTGTGTGCAACATGATGGCCCGAACCAGTCGACCATAATATTCATATCAGTGATCAGTTTTTGATCGTGATCGATCGCACGGTCTAGGGGGGGCCTAATGCAAATGTTTTGGAACAAAGACAAATCGCGGCATCAGGTCCCGCAAGGAATTCATAGCGGCACACCCCGGCCTGATGCATGACTCTCCAATCTGCTCATTTTTCCATGTTCAAACCCCGGAGTTCAATGTATCCTATCGTATAGTTGCTCTCACTATTAATCTCTATACATACCAGGGTTAAGGAAACTTTCGCACGAAGCGACGAGGCTTGCATACTTTGTAATTGTAGTGCTCTCCAATCGCTGGTTGCTCTCCTACCACCCGTGTCCATTGCATTTCTATACTTTCAATGCATCATGGAAACATCACAATCCCATCCCGCGATCCTACATTATTCATCTCTAACTTTGGAATTAAGCATTTTAGATTGCTATTTATAAATACCACCACTCACACATTTAGTAATTAAACTAGTAATCTAAAATCGAAATCTCTGAGTCGGGCCTTTTAAAAGGCTTTAAGCTTACCAGAACAACCAACCAATTTTATAAAAAATCTGTATCGCTCAAAGCTTCCTCTGTCCCTCTCGAGATTTTATAGGCCTAAAGTTGATATATGATCGAACAATATTCTTTATTAAAAATGATATCTTTATTACCAGTCGTTTTGCTAAATTATATTTTTCATTTAGAATGAATGCTATATTGCTATATAACAATTAGCGATACTGAATGAAATTATCATGTTTAAAAGAAAATATAATATGCATCTCGTGTTGTGAATTGGCTCATCTGTGGTATAAAAAGCTAACATGTTGTTAGAATTTCCCGAGGCCCGATTTAACGGCAATCATCGTATCATTATCCTCTTTGTGACCCATGCATGGGCCAGAATCACCCGACCAAGTATCGTCACAGTGTTGATCGCTCGCACCAACTTCAAAAAACATGCATGCAATTTAATATGATATACCAATCCCTATCTGACATTAGGCCTATAGCTTGGCCAAAACTCAATGAACTTCTTTTCGTAGTCCTGCTCCCGAAGAGACACCCTGTTCGTGTGGTTTACCATCCAAACAACCCATCGCATGATTGAATACTCAAGTTGATTTGGCATCACGTGGGTCGAGTTGGTACGCTTCGGTCGAGTTGGTAGTTTACCTGCGACGGTCCGGTTGGCATAATACGGTTCCGAAGTCTGGTTTCGGGTCCGAGCTGGCATGACGGTCGACTTGGTCGTCCGTCGAGTTGGATGATGGTCGAGTTGGTATCGGCGATTTTGCAATCCGTCGTAAGTGACTGACATTTCATCTATGACTCATACGGAATCTGCTTACCTTCAATCCGATGTGATGTACAAATGCATTGTCTTAGGGCAGATTGCAGAACCTCCCATGAAAATATATTCCCACAAACTATATTTCTTTCGATCACCCTGTATGATCACCTCCCCAAGTGACGTCATACCCACAATTCCACTTCCTCTCTTTCTGTCTTGGTTGCGACAAGTGCGGTAACGTTAATTATTTAGCTCCCGTAATTTTTCGAATTTTTTGGCAGATTTACTACTAGTGTAGTCCTGAAACTTGTGTAAATCTGTTAAATGTCATTTATTACGTCCCTTGGGACAGGGGGGGGACTGTAGTTTTGTCATTTTTCGTTGCGTAAGTCGGTATTTAGGTCTTTATCCTTTACTTTGCGTTGGGTTTGTCAACACAAACCTCATAATTTCCAGCAAGCGCCAATAGACTGCACTAGCGTAGGGAGTGCACTCTGCCGCCACTTTCATATCGATAGTCCTTTTTCCCAACTACTATCTTATATGTGTTATGTATTTATATTATTTTTAACAACTTAGTATATATGTGATTCAACAATGGTTGTGAGAATGTGCATTGGAAATGGACCGACAACGCCTTTGGTTTCAGATCAAGATGGCGTCCGGTTTGTTTCATTTTATAACTTTTCTGTCACGTCCATTACTTCACACAATGGTGCGGGAACAATGGGGTATACTAATCGGTTTTCTTTCGCTATCATTACAGCTAATGTGTCAATGAGGTCCTGCCTTTGATACAGAGTTGTTGGAGTGATTGAAAACTGCTTTTATTGTTAATAAATACTATAGACTTAGCTTATTTATTTATTGGTATCCCTTCCTTTGGTGCGTGCTCTCACCTATTCGGGTTAGTCCATTCCGTTCGTGGTCGTTCTCTTAAACATACCATTCTAGGGCCCAGGCCCAGAGACTGTTTCCCGGAATGCCGCAAATCGTGCGAACCGTGCTGGTCGAGTTCAAACCCGTCATAGGGACCCTCACCCACGCTGTTACGCCCACTGATCCTGCTCCAGATCGAACAAGTGCACGCCTTTGTATCGGGCTTTCCGAGAGGCACTTTGACGCGCTGGAGTCGGCCCGGAGCGTATCCTTGGGTCTTGTCGTCCACTCAGGAAAGCTGTGGCGTCGGCAGCGGCGGACTTCTGACCGCCTAGCGAACGGTGTTCTTCCGCTGCTGTAAGCGGAGGCTCACCCCCCGTTTCCGGGTCTTCGTCGGGCCTAACCACATGTTTGTCTGCCGTGCCTCCGGGGCCTTGGCGACAGGGCTAGTTGTAAACTGGGGGAGGGGTCGCTGTCCTCGTGCCCGCACCGATGACGGCTACCACCGTTACGGCGGCGTCAACGGTCACCCCTCGGCGTGGTAGTGTGTCGCGTGTGTGTCCGCTGCCCTTGACTCTGTCCCGGACAGCGTCTAGTGGCGGCGGCTCCCGTTGTTAGCACTCCAAGCGGTGCCGTGCAAACAAAATCTGTATGCTACTGTCGTGGCAGCTGGTACACCCGGCGATGTCGTTGCTCCTCTTCCTCCGTACGGTAAGGGGGTTCTGCTGCGGGGCTTTCAAACTACGCTGGTCAACGACGCCTTTGGCTCTTGCCCCCGCTGCGGGGCGCTTTCAGCTGCAGGCGCATCGTCATGGCATTAAACCCCTGTTAAACGACTGGGCCTTGGCATAATTCTAATCAGATTAGGATTAGCCAACATGGCCCATTCATCGTATTTGCCGGTCGCTGCGGAATACAATGCCTATCACTGGCTTACAATGCTCATTCTTTTCCTTTGGGCATAACAAAGCCTTTCCGTAGTGGGGGCAGCGGTCCGTCGCGGGGGCGGACCATCGGTGGTGGAGGCAGCGCCAGGGCCCGTGGCCCCAATTGCAGCTCCCTCCCGTCGCCCAGCCTCTGCATGCCGTGCCATTCAACCCCGTTGGTTTGGCCTGGCAGGGGGGGGTGCTAGTGTGCCAGCTGCCTTTGGGGGAGCCGTGGCTCCGGCCGTGGCCACCTGGGTTTGCCCTCGGCGCCGCCGGGGTTTCGCTGGCGCTTACCTCCCCCCTCGTTTGGTGGATCCGCACTCGGGCCGGGTTTCTGGGGATGAACCCGGGGTATTCTGCTTGCCCTCCGGCCAATCTTTTTTGGCCCACAGGTAACAGATATCCGCTCTTTCCCTACCGGCTTACCACTTTCCCACCCGGACCCGGGCCTGTTCGGGGCCGGGTCGGGGTTGTATCCGGGTTTCGCCGCTTGTTCCGCGGTACCAGTCGTCAGCATGGAGCTCCGGTTGAGCGGGTGCGTGGTTATCCAGTGCTGCACCTTTCTAATGTGGGCTCTCCCCCCTTCCGACTCCGAGTCCTCGTACAGCGGAGCGGAGGGGGAAGGTGATGATGCAGCTGGGCCCTCGTCATCCGCGCGAGCCGCTGGCCACACGACATTCGAGCCGTCGTCGCAATCCGACTGTTTCCGGCCTCTGCTCCTGCCGTCCTCAGGGCTATGGCTTCTTGCCTAGGCCTAGCGGTCGACGCGGGTAAGCCAGAGCAGGTGGGGATTCTCAAGCTGGGGGGCTTGGGCTCCAAGCCGAGCTGGAAGTTCCTTTGTTCTACTGCCCCAAGGATATCATGAGGCGTGGACGCATTGGAAACTACGGAGAGGACCGTGGGCTTGCGTTGTCGCGGGGCCTAAACGTTACGCTTCGTTGTGTGCAGCGCCGATATTGAGAAGCTGTGAGGTTGCCCTCGATGGACAGCATGTCGCTCCGAAGTTGCCGTTCGCGGGGGCTTCTGCGCCCCCATGCTTATCACCTGTTGGCGAGGAGGAAGGGTTTAGCGAGCTGACGCCAGTGAGCGCGGCGCTCAACTTCGCTATCGAGTTCTACCTACGGCGTAACAACATAGTGGTGACTTGGTGGAAGGCGGAGTCATTGGCCAAGAATCTTCTTCTCTGGCGGTGGTGGAGCTGGCGGCTACGATAGCCGCCCGGCAGGGGCAGGAAGTCGATTGGCTTGTCGATGCGGGATCCGGGTCTTTTAACGCGATAACCTTGTGAAGAGCTAGCGCATCTTCAACGGGGACCTTTCGGGGGACTGAGGAAGATGGGAATGTTTGCCCGGCCGACAATCTTCGGTGACACGTTCGACACGGGATTGCGGAGCTAAAAAAACTGGCGCAGCGTTACCACGAGGAAAAGCTCAAGAGAAGACTCAAGGCCTATCACACCGGGAGCCGATAGCCGAATCAGAGGCGAATGGCAGAGCAGCAGGAAGCAAAGAAATGTCTTCTGGCACCCTGCAATTCTACGTCGGCGCCTACGTCGGCGCCGGCCGCTAAGCCCCTCCTCCGAGGGCGGCGAAGCGTACCGGCTCCCCAGGTCCAAGCCGTCTCGTGCCAGGGCCAAGAAGGCGAAAAAGACTGGGGTTGATGGGTGGCTGGCGACCAGTAGGTTCTCCCTTCACGAAGGGGAGCCGTTCCACCGGGGTCATTATACTCAGGGTGGGCGCGTCGCCTGCTGTGAATGTTCGCGGATTTGGATCGGGATCCGGCCGGGCGAAAATCGAATTGGGCTTGCAAAACTGGGGGATAAGGGTTCACCGTTATCGAATAACTGCAGCACCTCCCAGTCATTTGCCGATGTGAAGGCCACATCCTTCCCAGGATGTACAGTGAAGCGGCAGGCTCTCTGACGGAGAGTCGAGAGTCTTGACTCCGCAAAGGAGCGATCGTCGGATAAGCCCCCCTTCAGGGGGGGGTTTGCGACCACCTTCTTCCTAGGCTCCGAAGAGAAGACGGGCGTTGGCGGCCGATTTCAAATCTTCAAGCGCTCAATGTCTCATCAAGCCATTGCGTTTTTGGATGGAAACATGGCATCGGTGTTACGTTGCAAACAAAGGAGGGACCTCTGGGCAGACGTCACTGGACCTCAAAGGGACGCTATCTCCAACATCCCAATCATCGAGACGTAAAGCCATGGCTCAGTTTCTCGGTGAATGGAGGCGTACCGGTTTCGCTGCCGCCCCTTCGGCCTTTCCACTGCCCCAACGGGTTCACCCGGGTGGTTGTGGGGGAGGATGTAGCAAGCGTACCTCCGGTCGAGGGGGATCAAATATGGTGTTTACCTGGACGACTGGTGTTGTACAGCCCTTCCAGGGTCGATGCACTGCGGCAACTCGAGTAGCTAGTTGAGAAAAAGTGACGAGCCTGAGCGGATTTATGGTCAATCACAAGAGCTCCAATTCGTTCCAAAACACAGACCCCATCTTTCGGTGCACAGATTTAGAACACATGGTACAGGGTTTTAAGTATGCTCCCGGGGGTCGCGAGCGGGGTGGCGCTGAAACATGGGATAGTGTTCGATGGTGCTCACGGAGCCCCGCCATGCAGTGACGCGTTCGCCGGGCTCGGTGTTGGGCTGAATGGCAAATGTCTGGTAGAACTGGTACAGACTGTCGCTTCTAGAGGGCCCTTCAGTTGCCACCTTCTGGCGCATTGACCGACCCCAGTAGGAACCCCATTACAGGGGGTGGGTATCCCGATGATGCCATCCCCACGGAGGGGATGAGTGGTTGGATGCGTCGCACCAACCTCTTGGTTCGAGTGAAGTTCACAGCTCCCCTCCACGAGAACGTTCTTATCGAGGAAGCGTCGGAGGATAGTGGGGAGTTGGTAGGAGGTCTCTAGAGGAGGTGAGTGGTAGAGACAACTGTTTCGATTCCCCCGCAACAAGCCGTTCCTTCCAATCAACAGGCTCGAAACTTCTAGCAGTGGTTTACACCCTAAGGGAGTTCGCGTCCAGGTGGTGGGCTGCAAGGTCATGATGCAGTCCGACAACAGGACTGTAGGGCCATGGGAACAGGCAAGGGGCACCAGGTCCCCCCGAGTTTGTTTGCACGACCATTCAACTTGAATGGTGCAGCGCCGCGGGTAAATCCTCGTTGACGACGCAACAATCCCAGTGTTACCAACATGCCTGGAGGACGATCTATCGCGGCGGCCGACTGGCCGGCCCCCGAAGACTGGTCCCTAGCCCCCACGGGTCGTCCAGATGATCATTCGACACTGGTTCTATTACCCGTCGATAGATCTCTTCGCTTCGCAACGGAATCACCAGCTCACGGGTTTTGCTTCGTACCACCAGACAGGAGCATTCGACGGTGGCCGCTATATCTAAGTTGGGAGGGCATGACAGCGTATGCATTGCCACCCTTCATATGATACATCGCGTTTTTCGCAAGATAATAAGAGGAGGAATGCACCGATCATGGATCGCCCCGGTTTTTTTGGCCTTAGAACCCCTGTGGGTTCGGCCCATGGTAGACTGATCGCGGGTTCTCCAAAGCTGCTACCGCAGGGTCCGGGACGTCGTCCGGGGACATCGGTTCGGACCACTCGAATGGAAGGATTAGAAGACACCTGAGGTGACTGCGTGGCCCTTGTCCGGAGTGTCTCCAGGAGGAGGGCCTTTTGTCGAGAGATGCTAACCGGCGCTCCGGGGTAGAGCCAAGTATGTCAGAACTTACTCTGGACGTCTAGGCGTCTACTACCGATGGTGACGACAGAGGGATCTCGATCCGACTGTTGCCACTGTAGGCCCAGGTGGCAACTTCTTGCGGAGCGATGATGCTGGACTGGAGGCCGCCACCCGTCCGACAAACTACAATCTGCTATTTCAGGCGATCCACAGAGGGTGTGTGATAGGAACCAGACTCTTAACGACCTCTGCCGCATCAAGATTCAATCGAAGGGATGTTTAATAACCAGGCCCCCGGAGGAGGAGGAGAAGGATTGTATAGGAAACATCAACAAGGTGTTCATGGACTATCTACGCGGATGCCCCTTCGAGCCCATGAGGACGCTACTGTGGTCTAACCTGAAGTGAGACTCGTTGTTAATCATTTTTATGGCTTAGGGAAGACGCCCAGTCGAGCTGCATGCGCAGCCGTAAGGCGAGCATTCTCGGTATCCAACGTCCGGTGCCTACGCTTGACTTTCTCCGGGTTCTCGCAAAGAAAGACGGTAGCGCCTTTTCAGCGTTCCCCCCGTTTTTCTCCCGAAGATCAGTACGGTTTTCCTCTATTCGGGAGGACAGATGCTGGTGTCCTGTTCGCGCATTAAAGGGATGTTAAGAGGACGCGCCCCATTAAGGGGACCACGAGCCAGCTCTTTCCTCAACCAACGGGTGCCCCTTTTTGTCCCCCCACCCCCCACGGGGCGGACGGAAGGATGAACTGCTAGCTTAGGTGGGTAGTTAAATTAGCACAGAAGCCGCAGCTGTTCTCACAAAATCTACGCGTGGTCGCGCTCATTCACCAGAGCGAGTCCGAGCCTTTCGCCTTTCTGCGCGGCGTCTCCCTTGCCGAACTCTGCGCAGCGGTTTCATGGCGCTCTGCTCAAACTACTTTCACTTAAACTACCTTCGACAAGTCAACCCAGGAAAGGCTAGATTTGCCCGGGCTGTCCTACACAGATCGGATTCTCAGGACAATTAATGGTCAGTGCAAATATCTGCGTAGCCCCAGAGGGTGTCTCATGATTTTTGCAGCGGTTTAATTTAGGTCTTGATTCGAATTCCTTGCAATTCGAATTCATCTCGATTCACGCACTCTGATGATGAGTTTGATTCCTGCACCGCTCCTAGTACTGTGCTAATCTGCGCTTTTTTTTTTGGTTTATGCAATTGTCACATCAACATCGGATTGAAGGTAAGCCGATTCCTGTATGAGTCATCTAAGAACAGTCGCGTGTTCGAAGTCGACTCGTAAGGAATGCTTGCTACCTTCCGATGTTGATCCCGGCCCGTCCCGCCCCGTGCAGGAGTGATCTTGGCGAGGGTAAGACGAAAGAGGAATTTGGAATTGTGGGTATGAGTCACTGGGGAGGTAATGTCATACAGGGTGATCGAAATGATATATTATGTGGGAAGTATTTTCAGGGGAGGTTCTGCCTCTGCCTAAAGACAATGCAACTTGTTACATCAACATGGCGAGGTAAGCAAAGCATTTCCTTACGCGTCATTCGAACACCATGTGTACATATTTCCACTAGCCGCATGAAGCTTGAATTAAGGGACAGAGGGGGTCTGTGGTGCACCCGAGTGGCAAAAATAATCAGCAAAGTGGGGACCATTTGACCCCCTTTGTATGAGAGAAGCTGGGGAAAACCAAGCCACAAGACTATATGAAAGTGTGAGTGTTTTCATAGGCTTCATTTGTATATCCCTTTAAGGTCACATGGCTTGTTTTATCTCTTTCAAGCATTTGTGTGTTTCACTGCAAAGAGCAGATCATTGAAAAAGTCCAATGCGAGACATGAATGTTTAAATGACTAATCGCAATTGTGAGAAGAAATCCAATGGCATTATTCGGGTGAATAATAAAGCCAGGGAGATCAAATCATATTTTGATACAGAGGCTACTAAATATTACACATTTCCACATATTACACAGCTGTTTGGCGTGTAAGTAGAACAACGCCAATAAAACAACACTGAAATATCCAGAGCAGTCAACAGATTTTTTGGGGACACGGATTTGTATTCCAAATGGCTACAATTTTTATGAAATTCATTGCTGGCCACCGAAGGGCAATGTAAAGAAAGGCAATTTGTGCATCAGTCTGGTTTTTACACGGGTCATAACTCTGCACGCCCATTTTTTATAGTCGCGGCAGAATTGTTGCACTGCATAAAATTGTTAAGTAAAACAAGACCATTTGTTATAGGCATCACACCGTCGGAAATAGCGTGACTGTCCTCAGATGCAAGTCTTATTTAAAGGTGCAACAAAGAGATGTTGCGCACCCAAGCTATTTGGTGTACAATAGTACTCATATAGATTAGATGTCAATGATTTTTACCTGTGTATTGGGTGTACAGCCATGTCTTAAAGAGGAGAAAAGGGCGATTAATTGGTTCATATTTGCTCTATACGAAAGAAAGAATTTCATAGTTCTTGTACCAAAGAAACATCTCAGCTTAATCCTTCAAATAGGGAATTTTTGAAAGGAAAACTTACATACGCGGGCCAAAACGGGCTATTTAAATTTTTTAGGGAAAATATAGGTGAAATCTCTGTTGCACCTTTTAAAATGGAAAAGTCTATGGAAAACAGGAAACCTATCAGTCCATCAGTATCATCAGTACAATCAGTATCATCAGTACCATCAGTGACCATCAGTATAATACAGTATTTTCATCAGTATCATCAGACCATCCATTAAAATCCAGTACCATTCAGTATCATCAGTACCATACAGTCCCAATCAGTATCCATCAGTTACCATCAGTATCCATCAGTATCCATCAGTTACAATAATTAGTACCATCCAGGCATCGAGCAGTACAAGCAGTACCGCAGTACAATTCAGTATATCTAGTACCATAAGTCCAATAAGAATATCAGTACCATCAGTACAAATCAAGTTATACCAGCAGGATCATCAGTACCATCAGGATCATCGTACATCAGTATCATCAGTACCATCAGTAGCATCAGTACCATCAGTACCAGTCAGTACCATACAGTATAATGCCAGTACCATCAGTACCATCAGGATCATCAGGGACATCAAGTACCATCAGTACCATAGTGCTCATCTAGGTACATCAGTAATCCGCAGTACCATCAGTATCATCAGTATCATCAGTACCATCAGTACCATCATTACCATCAGTACCCACATACCTCCGATCATACGTTACCATGTAGCATCTACCATCAGTATCTCAGTTACCATCAGTACCCATCAGTATCTCGTACATCAGTATGGAAAGGTCCATAAGTACCCCTTTTCCAATATATTTATTTATGGCCTACACTACACAACACAACCACCCTAACCCTAAGGCAAAAAAAAAATACTTGGTTAACAGGTACAACTTCAAGGGAGAAGGGGGGGGGGGTAGGCTGGGTACGGGGTACTTAGATGGAACGTGTGCCCATGGGAGTTTCTAATAATATGACATTTGTGGGTTTTCAAGTCCGCCCACTGAAAACACCCCTTTTTGCAAAGCGCCTTAATAAGGTGCAGTAAATTTTTGGGTGAAAAATTTTCTTCTGTTCCAGTTCCCGTTCATAAAGGTAGGTAAAACCAAGGCTCTGGGACAGTCTTCCACTGTTTATAAGCTATCTCAAATTGGAATGGATTGGCCTTGCAGCATTCAAATATTTGACCTATGTCACAATAGATACTGATTTGTAAACTTGAAATGGGAAAGTTCTGCATGCTATACACACTGTTTTACAAAATGAAAAGGGGGCAACTGAATGTAGGATGAAGAGTTTTAGTAGATCGTCCAGATATCATTATAAGTAAAACTATAAAAGATACATTTTTAGAAAGTAAATGATGTAAAAAAAGGGGGAGAGTTTCTGCTTTTGTGTCGCCTGAAACAAATGTTCATGGAGGCACATACTCGACCAAATTCTGTGTGTCCGACCGTATGTATGTCCGTCCGTTTGACTCGGTTAACCTTTTTAAAAATGCTCTGCTGGCTAAACGCTCTATGCCGGGATTTACTTCTAACGTGAGGGAGGTGATAGAGTTAAGGGGACAAATATCAGTGTAGCTTTTGGTGTATTATTTGATATTCATGAATTGTAATTAGCTTATTTGCATAGAACAAGAAAACAAATCACAAAAGGAGTCGTCACTTCTCAAACCAGGAGAAACCCAACACTTTAATCAGGCCTGTAATTACTTTTAAAAAAAAAAAAACAAAAGTGCCCAACTTGGGTAGGGTGGTATGTTATTAGCGAGGTGTGTGTAGCTTTTGGATGAATAGTTGCATGATCATTTGATACAGAATTCTTAATTCGTATTTGCATATTTTCCAGACATTTCGGTTTAAAAAATGCTTCGCTATGAATGAGGTACGGTCAAATTTGGGTAGTTGATAGAGTGAGGTTTGCACACAATTTATGTGTGATTTCAGTGCATAATTGATATTAGCATTAATTAGTATATTGCAATTTGAGAATTAGTATAACACATTTTGTTGTACCTTTTTGGAATGCACTTAGGCTACAAAACATAACACGTCTCTCTAGTGATTGTGCTCTCTATGCCAAATTCTTTCATGATAAACCAAGCTGAGTGATCGCGCAACCAGGCGACACTCGTGGTTCGAGAACCGCCTTGTTTTAATGTTAAACTAAGTTACAATTTATACAAAGAAATATGTAAGCATCAGTATAGAAATTATCTTTTTCACACTTACAGATTGCCTACAAATTAAGATTTAGTTCAAAATTTACATACAAATTACAATTTTGAAATATTAACTACTTAGACAAATATAAATTGTATATGTAAATATACCGTTCTGATGCTATCCGCTAGGAAAGCAATGGACACCTTTCTGACCTAACACCTGCTAGCTCAGTTGGAAGAGCGCCGTTCTAGTAATATGGAGGTCGCCGGTACGAATCCGGCCAAGCGCACATGGGTTTTTTTTTGACACCTGTGTGCGCTGGCTATCTCCAGGGAAAGTGGTCCACAACCTCGTCCTCCAACTTACCTCAAAAAGGTTGAGATTTTTATATCATTTGAAGTGTTAGCCTTAGTAATCCACATGTACCTA
Source organism: Ophioderma brevispina (assembly GCA_023653785.1). Lineage (NCBI taxonomy): Eukaryota > Metazoa > Echinodermata > Ophiuroidea > Amphilepidida > Ophiodermatidae > Ophioderma > Ophioderma brevispina. The sequence continues at coordinate 21,087 of JAMKCH010026946.1, forward strand.
ATCTTACGTGCAAAGTCGGTCGTATCTGTAAGAAATTTGCAATTTTGTATTTTCTGTCCGTAAACGGACAGAAATTACAGCACAGTGGCCTATGGGACCATGGGAAACAAACAATTGCTCATAACATAAAACTTCAAGATCTGAATCAACTCAAATTTTGTGAATAAGCTTTTCTCAAGGATATCTAGTGAACCACAAATAAAACAAGAAGTGCTGGAATCACAAAATGCACCTTTAATAAATATTCAAATTACAATTTTACAAAAATTTACAAATAAAACCTCTGGAGATTTGTTTCAGGATATGAAAAGAAATCATCAAATTAAAATTTCCTATTTTGAAAATAAATGAATAAATGCAAATAAAATGCCAAAATGTTGCCATTTTTTATGATTCTCTCAAAATGTTGACCTTTTTGTGCAATCCTTGAATCATGTGCTTTCTAGAAATATATACATTTATAGTTTATACATGTTTAGGACAATATAACACAAAACATGCCTATCCATTAAACTGCCCTCTTCATAGCAACCCCAACTTCCAGACTAGCTTGAGTGAGAAAAATGGAGGAAACCAAGCCACAATACTATATGAATATTAGCTCATTTTGTATTTCCTTATTATAGTCATGTGCTGTTTTTATTCTTTCAATTCTAATCGGCATGTCCATTGCCAAAAGCCAACAGAGATTGAGAAACTCCAATTGTGAGGCATGAATCGTAAATGGAACGAATAACAACAACGTGAGAAATCCCTCGCATAACAAAGCCACGGCAGATCAAATCTATATTTTGATACAGAGGCTGATAAATATTGCACGCTTTTAACACGTAATACCTGACCGTCCCGAGGTGAAAGTCTTATTAAAAATGAGAATAACACGATGGTGCGAGTACCCCGACAGTGTCGATGTATTGTGTCATAATCAGATATAGTTTTGTTATAAAACTGAAATGCATAATACACAGTAGACCAAAGTATTTAGCTTACCCAGGTACAGTTTATGCTTCTATTCTTTTATTCATCTGGGTACCCAGTCATATTTGGCCTGTATTGTTATTTCCCCCTTGGATTTCTATGTATATGTGATACAGATTTTGCTTTGCTGTGCAGACTGGACTGAATGAATCCTCCGTATCATTACATCCATGGTTGAAATATAATTTTTTCATGAACATGGATGTTGTGTGTGAAATTGATTCCATTTAGGGTCAACCCCTGAGTGATTTGATTATGTTTTTAATTAGGGAATTCCCCAAATTGTCCCAAATTACAGTGAGAGTCTGGGATATTCATTTTGGAGGGAAATGTTAGATAAAAAAGCATATATTCCAAGTCAACTAATGTCATGTCATTGCTTGTGGGAACAAAATTCCAAGTCACAGTAGACCCAAGTCTTTTAGCTTACCCAAGTACAATTATTATGCTTCTATTCTTTTATTCATCTGGGGACTCAGTCATATTTGGCCTGTATTTTCCCCCCTTGGATTTCTATGTATATGTGATACAGATTTTGCTTTGCTGTGCAGACTGGACTGAATGAGTCCATCATTACATCCAATGGTTGAAATATGAATTTTCTTGAACATGGATTTGCGGTGTGAAATTGATTCCATTTAGCGTAACCACTGAGTGAATTTTGATTATGTTTTTAATTAGGGAATTCCCCAAATTGTCCCAAATTACAGTGAGAGTCTGGGATATTCATTTTGGAGGGAAATGTTAGATAAAAAACATATATTCCAAGTCAACTAATGTCATGTCATTGCTTGTGGGAACAAAATTCCAAGTCACAGTAGACCCAAGTCTTTTAGCTTACCCAAGTACAATTATTATGCTTCTATTCTTTTATTCATCTGGGGACTCAGTCATATTTGGCCTGTATTTTTCCCCCTTGGATTTCTATGTATATGTGATACAGATTTTGCTTTGCTGTGCAGACTGGACTGAATGAGTCCATCATTACATCCAATGGTTGAAATATGAATTTTTTCTTGAACATGGATTTGCGGTGTGAAATTGATTCCATTTAGCGTAACCACTGAGTGAATTTTGATTATGAATTTGATTAGGGAATTCCCCAAATTATCCCAAATTACAGGGAGAGAGTCAGGGATATTCATTTGGAGGGAAATGTTAGATAAATGTGTTCAAAGTGAAATAATTTCATTTCTTGTGGGAACAAAATTCAAGTCAGTTTTGGCACACAAAAGTCTTAGATTTTACATGACATCTAAAAATGGTGCTAACACACATACTAGTCAAAATATACACAAAGATTGACTAAATTTTACGTTTGTAAGGAACCATAGCGATGTTGCTTTTCTGGCCGGTCTGAGGAAGGTTACTCTTCAGTGGTTCCTTAAAGGCTGACTCAGAGATTTCCTGAAGAGGGCGCCCTCAATTTTCAAACAAATCGTGTTTTTTGTGTCGTCTGCAAGAATTGCAGAAGGCACATAGGGATTACTCTGGTCGTATGTATGTCTGTGTGTGTCTGTGGTCAAAATGTTAACCCTTAATATATTGCATGCCGTATGAGTTCCATAAGGCCTACGATGATGTAAGTTGGTGGAAAGGAGGGGGCTGGGTGGGGTGACATGTTGGTGACCTTGTGTGACCTTTGTCCCCATTCTCAAACCACGACGGCAGACGACCCTCACGGTCCGGGGACCGTGATGTATTTTTTACATAATACATAATGCTTGTCCATGCACTAATCACTGTGTGAAATAACTATAAAAGCTCAAATCAAAATCCTTCATAAAGAACGTCATAAATTCCCAGATCCAGAATTTTTGTTATCTTATGGCACTGTTATAGTGTGCATAAATGTTAACTGCATGAAAACAGAAAATCTGATTCATCTCTAACTTTGGAATTAAGCATTTTAGGTAAATATCTTTAGTTCTAGATGACTATTTTCAATTACTACAGAACAAAATTATATTTCGAAATCTCTGAACTCTGGGAAGAGTCAAGGAGTTAAATGTGCTAACTCCTACTAGTACGATTTTTGCATTCCATGATCACTTACTCAGTAAACACCCCTTTTCTGTGATATTGAGAACGATCATGGTTAACTTCAGAGCGTGGGAGCTGGGACTACTTTCCTGAACAGCCAAAATTTGAGAAAGTCCTGATCTACCTCACACTTGATCTGTGAAGTCTTTAAATTGGATACTGGAATAGAAATGGTTTAGCACTATTTGCATAATTCGGGGAAATGAGGAAGATATGGTCGCATGGGAAATCATTATAATATGGTACTGATATATGTTTTAAACATGTAGCTTAATGCAAATAAATGGGGAATGGTTTCCTGTGTTCATGTGCTCATTTTGAGAACGAGCAATCTCCATTTTTTGCTTTTATCTTTGTTAATTTGGGGATTAGGGCTCTGGTTTACGAAATGGCCCTGTAATTTCCTTGTAATAACAACATCATTTCTGATTTCATCCCTTGCTTTCTAACTAGCAATGCTAATCAATTTTAATTGTAGTGTACATCTACCCAACCCAATAAAAGGTTTTGTTTGAATCAAATGGAAAATATAAATGCATGTATATCTAGGCAGTTTTTTTTTTTAAATGGAAAACATTTAAAGTATCGAAAATTAAAGTAATAATGGCACATTTGACACGACACACGCCCGCTTTTGATGTTGTGATTTTGATACCGTTAAAGCAATAACAGCACATTTTTTGAAGAGCGCCCTCAATTTTCGAAATTTGAGATTTTTGCACAGTTGTGTTGGTAATTGTATAGGGAACTATACCTATGCATGGTAATGATCCAAATGCGTATTTGTCATAAAAGAAGCGATTTTGTAATTAGAATCGGGATTCCTGATTGTAATTCAATGGCGGAGCTGGAAACGCCAAATTTATGTCCGTCCATGATGAAATAGTGCCACCTCACAAAAATGACCTCTAACTTGACTTCCTGAACCGGCGGAACAACTCATTGATGAGAGGTAGACACGTATATGGCACAATTTCTCGGCTATTTCATATTAAAAGACATTTCCAGCAGCCATTGAATTATTATCGGAGATCTCCAATATTAATTATTCTAATTACAAAATTCATTCTTTTGCGACACATAGAGAACTTTGAGCTCTACCATTCACAGGTAATGTTTGCTAGTCAATTACCAAGGCAACTGTGCAAAAATCTCAAAATATCCGGAAAATTGGGGGCGCTCTTCCAAAAAATGTGCTGTTATTGCTTTAAAGTGATATAGCTGTAGGTGATCAATATTTGACCACTTCCAGCAAAAAATCATTAGCAATCGGACCATGATGCTTTAATTGCAAAATCAGACAAAGTTTGTTTGTGACTTTTTTGTTTGCGAAGTGGAGTTAACACTTTTGAACTGAGATACTTTCTCCAATGTTTATGAACTGCTATAAAATTCTCCCTTTAGGCGACGAAAAAAGAAAACCCTGTTTTACGGGCGAGCGGACCTTTCGAGTAGGGTCGGTCGGTCGGGTGATTTTTTTCTTTTTTTTTCTTTTCTGGAAGTCCAAAATGGCCCAAAATAGCCCCAAAATCTGAAAAATCAAGAGAAAAAATGAAAAATGTTTACAAACCAATTTTTTTTTTTAAATTGCCAAAATTGACAAATTTGGGCTAAAAACAGGCTGATTTTACATGAATTTTGGAAAAACTAAAAAAAAAATCTGTAAAACTGAAAAATCAGGGTTGGTCGGGCCCGTAAAACAGGGTTTTTTTATTTTCGTCCCCTTATGTCCACTGACCCACTTCAGTTAATTACACGGCACAGCATTTAGTTAAGATTCATGATCGCAATTAGCCCAGCAATAATAGGCTCCATTTTGTTTCTTAACCGGTCAGCCTGCACGGGCCTGGTGAATAGATCACTGGCTTTTGTGAAAGCCAGTGATCTATTCATGCTCTATGCACCTGGGAGCAGAAACTGATTACCATGCTGCATAACAGTTGTATGTAACTGATAGATATCATGGTATATGTTGTGAACAGAGAAAATAAAGGAAAACATAAATTTAAAGATTCATTCATGTAGATACGGGGTATTAATTCTTTATTAAATATATTTCGCATGACCAGGCTCTAATGCTATATGCTGTCAAATTGCCTAAAAAGACTTAGAGCAAGTCTATGGAATCCATTGAAGAAATTACAAACATCTTCCTTACAAGAAAACAAATCCTGGAAAGGGCAGCTGCCAAATTTTAATTTCATTTCCAAGAAAAAGTATATTTGCTATGGGATGTAATATGCCCAAACAAAGCAAACTTTGACCTATAGTATTAGAAATAATGATTGATTTGGCGTATGTTGTGATTATTAGAAATCAGATGTCATCCATTAGCCAAGTATAATTAGTATTAAGGCTACTTGTGCTGTGAATTTGTTATGGATTGGCCATTACATTAACGGGGCATTTCGTGATCCCAACCTCACCCCCCCCCCCGACTTGCTAAAAATCAGATTTGTAATCTTTATTTCTTAGTAATCCATGCAATTCCATTCGTATCGTAAGAAGGCATCGCCGATAGGAGAGATGAGGCCCTCTATAATCTAATATTTTATATTTCACCATTAATTTGGAGTTGTGTTTTACAACACTTTATCATGTACCAAGTGTTTTTTTTATCCCCCAATACACTTTATCAGAAAAAATGAGAAAAGTCTGAGCCTTCAGGGGCATGCTTTCTGAAAAAGCAAAGCTAAGAGCATGCCTCCATTTCAATGACCATTTAGCACTTATATGAAAAAACAGGAAAATGTTGCAAGCTGCGCTTTGTCATGGAGCTTGTTAAGTGACGCCTATAGATGACCTTTTTTCCTTCATAAACTAACGAGGCTTCCATGAGGCAGGCCCTTTATAACAATACCCAAATGCCTATTTAGCCATTCTTCAAAAAGTAAACCTTTTTTTTTAATTTTTTAGGTTTAGTTTAAAAGAATTGCCAATTTCTTTACATCATCACGTTAAGCAGCCGCCAAGTTTCGCTGCAGATACTTTTTACACCCAGTTCAACTCAACACCCTCGTTTGTATAATGAACGTCTTTAATATTTTGGGATAAAAAGTGAGATTATTACACCTGTTGGCTTCTTAGTTTTAATATTTAATAGCTTTTTCAATTTTTGTTTGAAATACTGCATAAATATTGCTGGACTTCAATGTTCAAAATTAATGTCGAAAAAATAAAAATTCATAGGAAATAAACAAGTAATTAACAGAGGATATTAATTGACTTTGGTATGTCCACACCGTGACCAAAAATTACAAAGAAGTTTTTATTCCTAGAAAACCACTCTCTCAGTAATGTTCCTAGTCATGTCAAAAAAAAAAAGCCAGTTTATCTGTACCTTCCACTATACAAAATAAATGGCTTAGATATTTCCTCTTTCAAAAGTTATTGGATGTCTAGTACTGTCCACACACTTGCCCGGCACTCACCATTTTAGTATTTTAAGGACATAAATTTCTGGTTTCATCATTGAAGAATGGTAGCAGTGTTAACATTTATTATCAGTGTAAAATATGAATATGATGCAGTTAAACAAGGAAAACAACAATTAATAATAAAAGACTGGTTTAAAACTTGATTCCATGTGTCTTTTGAATGTTTGTGGTGAAGTGGCCAATTAAGCAGACCTTGCACTATTTCAACACAGGGAAATCTGCGTTGGTTTTTACATAGGAGTTAGCATTGCTCTTGCAAGGTACTATGATGACATTTAATGAATGTTTGAAATGTTGAGAATATGAAAGTACAAGATTTTATTAAAACTAATTTTTGGGGCACATTAACACAATGGGCATCAATTTTGCATTATAAGTCAATGGAGCGTCACACACGACCTCCCAATGTCACACGTGACCATACTTAGCGATATAAAAATTGTAATTACCAAGTAAAGTTGTTGGTTACTTTTAATTACCAAACATTGTTGTAATTCCAAAAATACCATGTCTTTCTGAAATAAATATAAGAATGTGAGTACTTAAATATTTCACAGATTTTTTACATGAGTTTGAATTCAAAAACCATTTTTGTTGAGGTCACACACGTGACCGGAGGCCTTATGTGCCCCTCATGACAAAAATTCAATCAATCTGCAAAAGTGAAACATTATTTTTGGTCGGGTTGGTCTAAAGGTTATTCAATATACAAAGTAATACCAGATTTGCTTATATTGGCAAAAACAGCATTGGGGTAAATCAAAATTTCCCTTCCGGTCACAAACGTGACCAAAGAATGGACCCATTAGCGTATGCTGTAAGAATTGGATTATATAACCGTACTTCACCACCAAGCCGACTCTGGAATACAAACACAAGTGGCCCATGACCGCGCTATATATCATGAGCAAGTTAATACACTATGAGCTAATTAAAAATTCACAATTCCCATGTTGCAGTTCCATACCTGCCAACCTTCCCTGTTGTATAGGAATCATCCCTATTTGCACTTTCAAAATTGCAAAAAATAGGGATACCCATTTCTTTGTCTGAAATTTCAAACAAATCTTTAAATACTTGCCAGAAAAGCCCTAAAATATTTCCTGGGGTCCTGAAGCACTTCCTACAGCTTCAGAAACACTAAAATTCAGTAACATCAGGTCTGTGTACTCCACTAGAGGCCTTAAAGTGGACCATAAATAAACACCACCCATAAGGGCTTTTGTGGACCGTGTTTGCGACACATGCATTCTGATTTTTGGGTTCTCAATGTTGGCAGGTATGCAGTTCAATAGCTTTCATTCACCATTGTATTGAGCAAATGCATCCCCTGTATTTTAGCATGATTTACGATACCCAGGACATGCATGGTCAGCTGTTGTTAACACGTGCTCATCCAAGGCTACTGAACAGAGCCCTTGGTAGATTAGCATGCCTTTCCACATGTGGTATGGTTTGTATGTAATAAGTTTGTTGTTGTTTTTTGGCAATTCCATTTAGTGTTCCGGCCCCCCAGAAAACAAAATGCAAAAATGAGGTCTTTCCACCCCAAGAACCAGAACGCCACTCACATATATGTTGCTAAATAATGTACTGCACATCCTTGCAACGCGGCTTTGTGGTTCTTGAGGGGGAAAGGGTTCAAATATGGAAATTTAATTACCCATTGAAGCCTGTATTATAACTTTACATAAAACCGACTTTTGGGGAATTTATGTGAAGTGGGATTTTTTGAAAACCAGTAAAAGGTTAACTTTGGACTTGTCGCTTTATTATGCAAAACGTTTCAAGTTCATCCGTTATCATGAAAACTGTAGAGCGCGTCCTTCATTCCTTATCCGGCGATGTCCTTCACAATTTTGTATTTTCTGTCCGTAAACGGACAGAAATTACTGCATAGTGGCCTTTCGGACCGTGGGAAACATGCATTTGCTCAAAACACAAAACCACAAGATCGGAATCAACTCAAATTTTGTGAATAAGCTTTTCTCAAGGATATCTAGTGAACCACAAATAAAACAGAGGTGCTGGAATCACAAAATGAACCTTAAAGTTACGAAGTGTTCATTGCTTGTTTTAAAAATTTAATCTAATTCAGTTACATGTACTCATACTAGCTCAGAATTGATTAATCAAATATTGAAGTATAATTGAACCTATCGCATTAGTTAATGTCCAGATTTACTCGGACATTTCCAGAAAGTACCTCATGATCACAGATGATGTTTTTACCGGTCTGATAATATATTTCTGCGGAAATAACTGTGCCTCCTTGAATTGCGCTGCTCAAGACAAGAGAATGGATGGCAGATCAAAGGTTTATCAGATTAACCAAGAGAGTTTTGTGTATGGCTTGTCTCTTAAATGTCAATATGAGTTTTTATCAGACCCTACTGGACAGTATCTCTTCTCTTCTTAACTTCCTCTAGTTATCTTGCATGGTGTGTCCATGGCGCTTACATTCAAACTTCAATGTGGAGTCAATTAGTGTCTTGTCCTGCGTGTTGCTATTTGGAGTACAGTAATGAAAACACTGCTATACAATATATTCCTCTGTAACAATCAGGGCAACACATTAGGTGGAGCTTGTGTAGGTGTTCAATTGTGTTTTTGTAGAGAGAGGGGTGGATGGGTAATGGCTACATTTGAGCGTGACAAATGCCACATTTTTTTTTTTTTTAGAGTCCAAACAAAATATATCCGTTTTATTGAACTCACACCGAAAGGTAATCATATGGCGGGGCTTATTTTGTCATGTGAGCGAAAGAGGGATAAGTGTAATCGCTGCCTTGTGACCTCTGTTGTGCTGTGGTGTATTATGCATTTAGTATTACTCTAATCCATCTTTTTTCCCCTTGAATGGATCTTCAAGGCGACGGTGTGTTCTTTCATGCCACTGTGGTGTTCCTCAGGGCAAACACAGTGCCTGAAGAACAGTCAAGAGCCTTGACCAAATAGCCCGGGAGCGAGCACACATTTTAACAACATCTCAATACAAAATTTTTGAGTGATTAAATATGTTGACAGACTGACCGGAACCCCTGAAACGTGATTCTTAAGTGCCGCGTGGTGCGTAAGTAAGGGGGGGCAAAACACACAGTTTGTACAAGGGGGTCAAATTTGTAAATTGATCCATCATGTTGAAAAGCAACCATTTTATGTCTAACCATACGGATTCAGAAAGGTATAGTTGGTAATATGTACAGCCTAAAGTGTCAGAGTTATAGGCTAAAAACAGCAAAAATCATAATGGGTCATTTCACAGTTGTACAGGGGTCCAAATTTTAAAGTTTGCTCCGATTTGGATCAAAAATGGTGCACAATTATTGGTGGAGTTCATAGGATTAAAATAAGAATAGTTTTGACTGTCTTAAATGCTTAGTTTCCGATGTAGGGGGCACAGAAATGTCCAACGTCCCTTGGCATTCAATGGGCTTCCTCTTGTTACCCCCCTACTTTCTTAAGCAGCATTTGGGAGACACTCAAAACTATTCCTAATTTTATCCTATGAGCTCCACCAATACATTGCACCATTTTATCCAAATCGGAGGCAATTTTAAAATTTGACCCCTGTACAACTGAAATTGCCCCTTTTTATGATTTTTGCTGTTTTAGCCTATAACTTCTGAAACTTTATGCTGTACATATTACAAATTCTATACCTCATATATAGATCCTGTCCATCTGATTGGTTAAAATTGGAGGCAAATTAATTCACTAGCTTCAATGATTAACAAAATGAACTGTGCCCTGGAAGAGCGGGCATTGTTCATTAACTATGCCCTGGACAAACCTCTTCCCAGCGTAAAAGACAGAACTATCCTCCGTATCTATATGACATATTGAAGCTGGTTAAAGATTAATATCAGCAGACGTATTTTATTTACTCGAATGTGGGGAGTCTGTGCTGTAGTGTAAGTCTGATACAAACGTGGATTCAAACAAGAGCAAGGGAATGGCTGATCGCGCATCATATGCCTAATCCATGCATTTGAGGTTGTTTTGTTACTGTCGTACTTGAATCCTATCCCCTCTGATGTGTTTGAACAGTGACCTGTTCATAGGCGCCATCGCCCGGCGTCTCGCGCTTTTGGCTTTTTTTGGAAATGAATGGCTGCGCCCATGCATCGCACTCAGGTTTGACGGGTCGCTGGCAAACGATTTTTTCTTTTCTGCCGTTGAATAAGCACCGAGAATCCAAATATTTCTGCAATACATGCAAGAGACAACAGTGTGTATCGGGTGATTGTACAGAAATATAATTGGGAATTATCACTTTAGTTGTGATGTGTGTGTGTTTTCATCGTTTTTGTGAAATGCTTGAGCGTGATGGTAAAGTTGATGAATTCGGAGCTGCACAGGAAAATTGTACACATCTGGCCACAAAACCATGGCAATTAAGTCGAATACGACGATCCTTTTTGGACTCTCCAACATCACTTGTCCACACAAAGGTTGTTTGCTAATTCTTGACAAGTTGTTGACCCTAAAGTTACACAAATTGTTAAACCATGCATGCACGCCATGACAACATGGACTACAGCTCATGAAGCCTACACATGATATAGTCCTGTGTTATGACAAAAATCTATATTTCGGTATATAAAACAATATTGACTGCTTTTTATCGGACATGTTGAAACTATAGAGGCCCTCGTTAACTCGAAAACCAACTATCCCCTCGCGGCTTACGCCTCGGGGCATAGGTCATGGTTTCGAGATCACCTTTGGGCCTATAGTTTCAACCATGCCCCTCAAGCATTCAATTTTGTATACTATAATACCTTTCTGAATCCTTCCGGTTAGACACATAACAAGGGTGTGCTTTTCAACATGATTTGATCAATTTACAAATTTTACCCCTGTACAAACTTGTTTTGGCCCCCTCTCCTTAAGGCACCACTGTCGGCACTTACGAAATCACGTTTCAGGGTTTCCTCTGCAGTCTGTCAACTATTTATCACGCCACTCAACCTTTTGTACTTGAATGTGTTACAATGTGTGCTAGCTCCCGGGTTAACCCTTCCTGGGCCAAAGGGCAGCCACTTTTAAAAAATTGGGTGATTTTTGGGTGATTTTATATAGCTTCTGCCATGTTGTCTAGATAATAGTTCGTTTCTCCAAGGGTGATCGTTTTTTGGTTGCTGATATATTTTGCTCAAATATATGATATTATCACTCATGACAAATTTTGTATTTGAATAACATGCCAATAAACAAAAAAAATGAGTAAATGGTGGCGAATTTCAATTTTAGAGTCATTTTTATAATCAGTGTCATTTGTTCCCCCTAAATAAAAAGCACTATCACTAACTGGGATTTTTTGTCATTGCGTATATTAATAACATGTCCAGAGTGTGGTATTAGTCAATCCCACAATGCACCAGTTTTGGGATATCACCAAATAGGTTCATATACCCACAAAAATCCTATTCCTTACACATAAACCCGGACTTGTCCGCCCATGTTTAGCCTACAAAGTGGTTAGTACTTAGGGAATTTTTTTGCTGATAATGAAAATGTCCCTTGTTGTTCTTGAACTTTTGGAACCTTTTTTAATCCCTAAGTACTGACATGTTGTTTAGTACAGCAGTACGTTAATAGGCACATTGCAATGCATCAGGGATTGATTCAACACCCTCTGTTACATGTCTATGCAAATGTAAGAAGTCCTGATGTATTGACTTGAGTTTTTTTATTTTTCTTTTTTATGACTCTGTATACGGTATGACTATTTCAACACATCTGATAAAAAAATAAAGGCTTAGTAAAAGAAAAACCTAACCTTTCCCGCACACTTGTGTTGACTCCAGTAGTACTGTCATGACTGTATCGGTATCCACTGCACTGGAGTGACAACTGGAGTCTTAACTGCTGTATTGTACTGGTCCACTGGCTGCTACTGTTTGTTTTTTTTGTATTGTTACTAGCAGGTAAGCAACGACATTGATTGAGGGGTATCACGCACTATCATTGCAATGATGCCAAAACAATTAAAACTCGTTGTAACCTCTAATTTGTTTGCTTGCCCCGACGATGAAATCCATTCCGCAATCCACGTCAGTGCACATGCTACCACCGTCCCGATGCTCATTAATGAACCACTCGCGATCGCAGTCTGAGCTTGCGAGACGCGGTGACCGGCGAAATTCATCACTACTGCGGCTAGTCCTGGCTTCCTACGGGGGCATATAGATTCCAAGGATTTTTGGCTCAAGTGCTAAATTACTGCCGTCTAAAATCGCCATCCGGCGCCTAGGATTGTCTTGCAAAAAGGACTGTTTATTACTTTCCTTTTCATCGCTTCGATTTCACAACGACGCCATTTTATCTACTCTGATCATCGCCGTCCAGTGGTTTCTATTCTATGTTTCGCAAAACCTGCTGCAATCACTTGTTTGGACTTGCTACATGCCCCTCTTTGCACTGATTTGCCAAGGAACTTAAGCATATCACAGGTCCTTTAGGGGGGTTTGGACCTCAAAAATTCCTACAATTTCTTTAAAAAAAACAAAAACCGCAACATTATGGCTTCAAGCCCGATGATACAACGGCATTTCTTTATTGGGTGTAAATCGACCTTGGTTGACTGAGGTGAATGCCAGGATTAACGTATGCTAATTTTCCAATTGGCCGTTAGACGTAAAGGGCAGCTCATATTGTTAATGACGTAAACAATAGCTACGAACCGAATATTTTCATTAGGCAGCACTTTCGTGTTAAAGACTTGACATAATGGTTTGTTTGATAGGAATTTTGACAAAATCAGCGATTACGACCAATTGGGAATGATAGATTATCTCAAGTTAATCCTAAATGCTTCACTTGGCAATGAACCCAAACCCAAAATTGTCACCGTGGATTCTTCGAAAAACTTAAAGGGCCAGGGGCGGGGTTTTTTTGTTTTGATTTGTTCGAATCTTCTTACCACTGTTAAAAATTACAACACGGTTTTCATGCATATTATGTGTATGTAGAGCTACGTGCTTCCATACACCCAAATGAGTCCTTTTCTCTCAATTAACTGAGAACTACCTGAGTGGGTGTGCTTGTCTTCAACTGCCACTTTATTCTTCCCTGCCGGAATAGACAAGGTGGGGGCCAGGGCCCCAAAGCGCCCCTTCCCCCCCTTTTCCCCCCTTCACCCTTTTTTGCATGCCACCTGCAGCCAAAGATATAAACCATATCTTAATTTTAATTCTACTAAATTGATGAATCCTTTTATTTTGACAAAACTTCCAAATAGGTAACTTTCATTTATTGTAGTCTTGTAGCCTTCAATAACAGAAGTAGTTTTGTTTTCCAAATGCTGTATTGTCAGAAAAATGATAATGTAATGCTTTTTTCTTACGGGTCCATATTTACTAGCTTGCAACACACCACCTGTACATAAATGCAGTCATCGCACTTTGTATTTCTCAGAATACCTTATTCAGAAACCCTTCAAATGCTAATGCCATGCCCAGATATTCATCACGTCATCTTCATTACACATCTTTGTCAATCTAACCCTCAAAATGTAAAAGACGAAAAGCGATTCAACTCGTAAGATTTAATCTTATTTAGTAAGATATCCAAGAGTTTTGATTGCAGAAAATCTTATTAGTAAGGTTTTTTCAATTTTTGAAGAAAAAAATCCCAAAATTGATTAAAACCCCAAACTTTTAAGTCATGGTGTCCATGCCCTTCTGATGGCCCCAAACCCAATGAGGGGCCCTGAGGCAGGCCCTGGACTCACTTGCTAGTGGCGACTGCCACCATGCTTGCCGTGTGTACTCTGTGCTGCACCCATAAATAGATTTGTTGACTTTCTAATGTTGGCAGGTATGCTATTCTCTAATTATCATCTGTTGTCTGTATTGATTGCATCCTGTCGGTATGAAACTCTTCCCTTTTTTGCATAAAGACAGAAAAGAATGAACTCCTTACTTGGTAGCGACTCGCTTTATTGATGAGGTTACCATGAAGAGAATGCCAGTGTGAAACACTATATTTGACATCAAAGCAAGGCTTTTGTTTAGGATTTCTGGATGCATTCAATTTATTTGAAACCAGAGGTAGTGCAAGGATATTGACCTCCCGGGTGATAGCTGTATCAATTACCTCCCGGCAAAGGGCATTTAGCCTGACTTCATCATGCTCTCGCCTTTCTTTTCTACCTCTTCTTTTTTGAATCTTTCCTCTTGATTTGCAATTTTGTAGCATTTACCCCCACTTCCGTACACTCATCAACCCATAAATGGGAAAGAGCCTCATAATTGTCAAGCAATATAAAACAGGACTACTTGAAGCTTGTCTCGTATGTGTTAGGAGAGAGGATCAATTCTTAACCATTTGTGCCTTGTAGGCAAACTATAGTTGCTCGGAGAACAAAATTTAATTTTTTCAAAAATTTCAAAATTACTTATTTCCATGACCGTATTCATAATCAGCATGACAAATGCATTCAAAAGAGTACAAACAAGCCTAGTCTTAGGTCAGTGGTTTTTGAGTTGGCTTCCCAAAAAAACCTGCAGTCATTTGGGAAGCCATCTCGAAAGCCACTAACGTATGTGTTATAACCTGTGCAGAATCTACCAGGGCTGTAAGGGTTAACTTGCTAAAGGTACAAGGGCGTTGACCCTGCAAGATGATGCCGATATCAGTCAGCTAGCCAAAATATTTTTTCAGCTCGTTATTTTCACAGTCGTTGCTCATATTTCAAGTTGATCAAGGTGAAGTGTTTACTGCACTCTCGTTTTTAGCCCGTATTATTTCCTGTTTACGAAACAGTTAAGTTGCGCATTTGAAAACGTCTAGTGCAGGTTTTAATTTATGCATTGCTTGAATTATTTAAATATTTTCACCTGCTTATATTTTGAATTAACAATAACAGAGACTGAGTGGAGCCCGTCGCACACAGGAGATGTGATTATATTTGCATTTCATTGCCATAATATTTGTGTTTCGTCAATTTTCTTGATGTATGTATAAATATTCTTTGTTAATCTTGGCACTTCTTCTGGGGACAACGGAAAGTAAAGTAGTCATTTGAATTAATTCAAATCGTTTTACGTTCACATTTGACGTAAATAAAACCTTTATAGTCCATTTTTCTTTTTCGACAAGAGTTTAATTAATGTGTGGGCTGGAAGAAAAGCAAAAAGAAACAATCTTGAGTGGAAGGGATTCCAGTGGCGCAGCCAGAGGGGTTGGAGGCCCCAATCTGAAGCCGTCATTCGGAATTTGTTACAATATCGTCTCGGTGTCGTGGGAGGTTTCAACTTGTACGGGGAAATAGAATGAGATTGATTTGGTGCCCTTTGACTGTAATGTCTGCATGCTACATTGTCATCAATCATTATTTAACCCTTTACTCACAGAAGCTAGACCCGATTCTACGAGCTCAAAAATTAGATCCACGGTAATCTGGGTAAATGAACAATTTTGATTTCTTTTAGAATTAGAATGAGGCAGGTTGAAATGGATATCAACTAAACTCATTTGGTTTCCGCATCCCACATGTGATAGCGTAAGAAGAAAGGTAGTCAAGAGGTTTTGACCGAACATTGTCTGTAATCATTCACATGTTTACAGTTAGTATACTGTACATTTAATGTAAAAGGTCAGTTTTGGCACTTTCAATTTCAAGATTTGCACTTTTTTTTTTTTTTTCTTATATATTTATTACTATCCATTTTAGAATTTGTTCTATTTTTGAGTTACCCATCTAACCCTATTTCTTTCCATCATAGTAATTATTTATGTTCCCATTTTGGTCGGGGCTTCTCCATAAAAAAAATAGTTAGCATTTCAACTAAAATAACAAAGTGACATACAAAAATAATAATGATGAAAGGAAAAAGCAATTTAGGCCTAAAAAATATGTTCGTTGGGTAGTCAGGCAGTTTTTAAAAATATTTTTTTTAATCGTCATCATGTTTTATGCTAAAATAAATACAAGATGCACTATTTAAAGCTTCTTTTAAGGACATAGCAAGTCTTTTATGTGTTGTCTTGTTTAAAAACTTTTTTTCATCTTGTGTCGTAAAAAAATGTTTTTATTTTTATTCATGGATGATATATGGTGGTCAGCAGAATTTTTATTTTGTGCTATTTGCATAAACGCAGTTTGAGTCTGCGGGTTTTTTTTAGGGTCGACCGGGTTTGGCAAACCACAGTGATTTGTACCTGTTGATTAACAGTAACAAATTACATTCCATTAAATGAATATCACCTTATCACAGTTAAGGTTACTTACATCAATATGACTTTGCTGAGTTGTGAACACCCCCTTAGGTATAGACTATAAATTGAATGTCTTCAACAAAATGAATAATACTATAGATGATGTGACATTGTTTATGTTTATGCGCCCTGTGGTGTAAGCAGAGAAACTGGCAGGCAAAAGCACCTATACTTTTGCATGGGGAAATTCCTGTTTTTTGCTGTAACATTGTTTCGAATTAAATAATACTAACTTTAACAATTAAATAATAATACTAACTTTTTCTTATTAAAAGGTAGGCACAGACCTAGTGCCGGGAGCTTAAAATTACCTATGCCAGCACCTATAATACACCTTGTGAAACCTGTAAGTGCTGCCACCTCTAGCTGCTTTGCTGGATTTCCCCAGTGGGATTTTTCATCCCTCTGGTGCTCCCTACCTAACTCTACCTACTTAACTTACACTCTTCCGATCTCTATCCATTCTTCGCAACCCAGTTGGCTAGGATAGTGAATCAATCGGTTGGCTCGACAGCATGAGCCAATTAGGTTGGTTTGGTGCAGGTGGCTCTGGTTTTTGTCTGGGATACTAGGTTTCGAGCGCCAATTAGATTAGCAGGCGTCCTGATCCTCGGGATAGTCACAACTCAATTAGTGATGTCTATCTGGGGTACAGGACACGATCCCTAGTATGGCGGTGAAGGTGCAACCCCACACTGACATCAGAGATGGGGGAGGTTGTCTCATGCTTTTCGACAATGGAGACAGCATCCTCTACCTCTCTTTTGTCTTGCCAAAAACAGTGTGGGGCCAACTGGTACTGTGACTATCCTCCTCCTCTCTTTCCTCTTTAACTCGTATTGAGTTAATTAGGTCATAGGTATTTAGGTCCACTCAAATAGTGTGGCCCTTAATCCATAGTTATGTTTGAAAAAAAAAAAAAAAAGGAAAAAAAGAAAGAATAAGATGCTGGTGGCCTACCCACCCTTTTGTACGTTCAGTAATGCAACATTTCACCCGACTGGGAAATCATTGGCCGTGTGGCCCAGTATGTAGTGCAAATCAGGTCAACGCTCTTAACGAGTAAACTCCAAAATGAAAGTTTACCCCCCTTAAAAGCCCCGAGTTCCCGGTGGGCTCTCGTTGGCAAAGAGTGGCAGGGGTGCTAAGAATCTACCGGATGATTGGGTGCCACCCCCACAGGTACCAAAAGAATCATCCCAGAAGGAACCTTCTAAGACGAATGAAGGACAGCGGAGGAAAACTACAAAAAATCAGCGTAAGTAGCCAAAGGTCGACAAAACACCAACACACGACAATGTAAGTAAGCCGAATCTTACGAAAGCTACTGGTAGAGCAAGCCCCAAGCAAAGGGACTCCAGCACCATAAATCTTGGTAATTGGAACGTGAGACACTGCAAAAGGACGGTCATTGGAAATTCTCCTGGAGGAAGCCCAGAAGGTTTGATATAGACATCCTTGGTCTATGTGAAACACACCGTGAAGGGAAAAGAACCCTCTTAATAAAAGATATTTTACTATCCTACTGTCTAGCAGAAGTGACAGCATCAGCAGAGATGGAGTAGGGATTATGATATCCCAAAGCTTCTCCCGTTTTGTCAAGCTATGAAGCAGTCTCACCAAGAATTATCAAAGCCAAATTTAATTAAGGAAAGGCATAGTAAAACATCATCCCTGTCTTGCCCCCACATCCCTACGCACAGTGATACGAGAGCGACAGTTCTATGACACCCGCAGCTAGTAAAGGGGAGTAACCCCCTACCAGAATCCCTAGAAAGAAAGCCTCATCCTGAATGGGGGAATTTCACTGCCAAACTAGGGACAGATTACCAGGCATTGACACCCACTTGGTAGTAGGGACTTGGAAAAATCAACGACAGAGGAGATATCAGCCTTCCTTGAATTCTGTACACTCCACAAAATGGTTTGTATGCAATACTTACTTCCAACCAAGGGAGTGTAGAAAGGCCACATGGACATTCTCCATGTGGCAATCTCGAAACATGATTGACTTCATCATTACCCAACTGGCCTGGAAAACCTTTTCAGAACGCAGATCTTACTGCTCAGCCGATGTCGGTTCAGACCACAACCTGGCGCTGGCTAAGGTGAATTTTATCCTACCAAAACCAAACGGTATTACATCGGTACCCAAGAAGTATGACGTCAGTCCGATTCATCGACCCTAACAATGCAGCAGAATTCTGTGAAAGATATGTGGTGCCTTTGGACCACTCCTCCATAGAGACACTGATGTTGAGGGCTATGGACCACTTCAAGGAAACAACCAATAAAATAACAGAGGAAACAGTGGGTGTGAAAGGGCCCGGCAAATTATGGGGCTCCCTGAAGAAGTAAAAAAGGCATGTCATCAAAGAAGGACAGCAAGTCCCAAATGATTACACCAACTGCACATATAAGTCCAACACTCCAAACTGAACAAGAAGGTCATATATCAAGTAAAGCGCTGGAAGAAGAAGCTGCTTGAAAGGATTTAAGAGATGGGAAGATGCACATGCTAGGAATAACAGCCATGAACTCTTCAAGTGTGTCCGTAGACTTGCGAGTGAAAGAGCTCACTGCCAGCATGCTGCCCAAAGACAAGCATGGCTCCCTCAAAACTGCTCCAGATAAAGTAATGACGTGCTGGGAAGAACACTTCGTAAACATCTCAACCTGAATTCCCCAGAGATGAAGTACTTCACTCATCCCAGAACCTGGCAAATTCTATCTCAACAGGCCTGCCTTTCTCAATACAAGAGAGTAGAAGAGGCCATTAAAAACTGAAAAATAACAAGCATGTGGATGGGATAAAAATCTGTGCTGAAACCCTGAAAGCAGGGCCCAGCTATGAACGCTACTGTTGAAAATAAATTCAACATTGCCGGGTAGAAGGGGACAATTCCAGAAGACTGGAGCAAGGGACTGATAACTCCAGTATACAAGAAAGGTTAGAAACTAATCCCGCCAACTATAAGGCATTACTTTACTGTCCCATCCCAGGGGAAAAGGTATTTCTGTAGAATGATCCTGAACCGGATCCAGAACACCATAGATGACTACCTTGAGAGGACAATGTGGGATTTAGAAGCTCAGTGTACACTGATGCTGTAGTTATGTTTCGCCAAGTGCTAGAGGAAGGCCAAAGAAATACGCATTCCTATACACTGGAACTTTGTAGATTTTAACGCAGCATTTGAACCATTTGGAGAGAGGCACTGTGGAAATGCTTAAGATCATTTGGAGTAGACAGCAGCTGGTAGACCTAATGAAAGATGTATGTCAAACAATATGCTCAGTAGTGGTGAATGGAAACTCACTGACTGGTTACGAAGTCTTAGTTGGTGTGAGACAGGGATGACCTCGATCTCCATGCCTCTTCAATCTCTTCTTAGAATTTGTAATGAGAGGAGTTCAAACCTAGGCTCCGGAATCCCAATGGGAGAGATGAAAATCAACAACATTCGTTCTGCCGATGAACACAACCCTGCTGGAAAATGGTCTTTGAAATGTTACAGCTATCCACAGAAGAACTGAAAAAGCCGCGCCCAATGGGGGATGAAGATCAACCCACTAAATGCAAGATCATGTCCGATGACCCAAGAGACATCACCCTTAACCAGACACCTATTGACAAAGTAAATGATTTTGTCTTTCTTGGAGTAATGTCCTTCAGTTAAGGAGGACTCAAGAGCGTACAGACTGGCAGCATGGCATTCGATAGACTCAGGAACACCATCTGGAGCAATCATGACACACAAGATCGCGCAAAGTCAGAATATCCAATCTCTTATACTCCCCATTGCCACCTATGGAGCAGAGTCCTGGGTATTGCGCAAGACAGACTGCCAAAAGCTAGAACGCTTTGAGATGAGATTTCTCCGGTCCATCCTAGGAGTGAACCTTCTAGACAAAATTAGAATGAATTTTTTTTGAATTAGACAGCGTCTGAACATCACATGCACCATCACGGATGCAGTCACCAGGATACGGCTGAAGTGGTTTTGGACATGTCGTCAAGATGCCGGAACTAGCATAAAAAAAAACATAAAGATTACCATACCAAGCCTATACGCAAGACTTCAACAAGTGTAGGAAGCCAGGTCGCCCACCATCAAGATGGAAGAACCAGATCCCCAAGGACACAGCTTGGACCTCCAAAATGCCGAATCTATTGCAAAGGGCAAACCAGAATGGAGGAGATTAACTCCATGAGAATAGCAAAGGGACAACCCGTCCATGCCGTAAAGTCAAAGTCAAAAGTCAACTTTCTTATCAAGCATAATAACTAATGCTACCGAGCTGCCTTTTGTGACCAATTTAGATCAGGAAAGAATCTGCTGTAATTTATAACCCGATTTTATGTGTTCTGTCACAGAAACTACTGTAATATTTTGCCTGTCAGAAAACAACAGAGGGCGCCCTTAATGTCAACAGTTGGACGCCATAGGTCACATCATCTATAATTTCTTGTTTTGGTCATCACCTTTTATATTCTATTAGAAATTACAAATTTAAACACCCTTTTGTTGTTTTGTTATTATAACATTAAATAGTATAGATTGACTTATACAGATACTCTCACTGTGGAGTATGATACAGTGGGACGGCACAGGTTGGCACTGTTATTTTAAGACAAGGCCGAATTAACTGCCCACACAATTATTTAGGTTTAGCCTGTGCCGGTTAAATTGATGTTTGCATGGATGTGAGCTAATAGCTTAAGAAATACGTTGGCTGTTCCCTTCTATAAACGGTACCTCTTTAGTTTTGAATTGTAACCAAAATAGTTAAAGCTATTAACAATTGTAATACAATATAATTAGGCCATGACCCGACATACCTCTTGTGGCTATTCGCTGATGTAGATCATGTTAGAAAAGACTGTTTTGCCCATACAACCATGTTTTCACATTAATACAAAATTGTCCTTTCCCAGCACCATCTGCCTGTTGATAGTAACCGAAACTGACATCAAATAAAAAGTCATTTTTACATGTGTATCTGCTGATAAAACAAAGCTAACATCTCACCTATTAGTTTGGCAAATTGTTTACTCATTAATCGGCTCATGATAGCAAACTAATATTAAAGTCGGAATTTATTTCACTTGCCAGCTTCTGTAAGTAAATAGCTAACTTACTTCAGACTATTTGTCCTCACCTGTTCTACAACAAGGGATTAAGGGTTTGACGTGTAGTGAACTACTCGATAAAATTTTCAGAATTCACATATATGGTATTTACAAACGGTGCTTGATTAAGAATCGAATAAAATTTGGGGGTCACCGACTTTGTTTTTGAGCTAAGCCAAAACAAAAGGTATGTTGTCACTTTGTAAACACGCAGATCTATGGGAAAAGTCAAAATTTGACTTTGGATCGCCTACAAAATAAAACCTCTCGATCAGTTTGGTAATTTCTAAATATGTTGAGTCCCGAGTCCGGTTCTTCAAATTTTGAATACAAAATGGGGGTCACTGACTTCTTTTTCCATAATTCCTAAACAACTCCAATTTTAGTCGTCTTAACAATTTTGGCGCTTCTTTGTGGCCACAAGAAAATTTCGCGGCACATTCGGTACCCGGCAAAGCATTGAACGCGTCGTATAGGATCGTGCCTGAAAGCGCGTAGAGGACTCGCCCTTGACGCGATTGTGTTTGTTTTAATTCTTCCGCGAATAAACGCAAACCAAACGCACAGAGATCCACGGTGTCTGCGCGTGGAACTTTCGCACCTCAAAATTCAAAGTCTTTCTTTGTCCGCCGACAGTGGGTGCTAATTGAATGCTCAAAGTTCAAAACAGCTTGCGCTAACAAATTACACGTCAAACACCTTAAACAAAGCTTCCTTTCACATTGTGTATGATGAACCACCCTTAATATTAGCCTTGGTTTCTTTACTTGGCTGTTTACAGATGATGGAAATATACTTTTTGACTAATTGGTCAGTCCTATGTTTGTGCTATCTATTGATAAACTGAATTTTCAATTGCTATCTTGTGTCCAGCTCCAAGTAGGAGTAACAACACAGGTGTATGCATATACCGACGACAGCATGGTGCATGTCAAAGGCACAAGGCGCCTGCAACTAAAGCGGTACTGGTCAATGCACGCATCATCACTTTGGACCAAAGTAATATTTCTCGCATATTAAGACATGTGTCTCTTATGTAGCAAATACATTTACAGCCTACTCAGTCCTATTCATGCAGTATTTAATGAGGATACAGTAGTAACACCACACTAACTAGTCTGAAGGTGCCAATTAGTGGACTTAGAATAAGCAAAGTGACTGCTACAGTATATTTCACACCTGCTCTATTGTACTGATGATACATGTAGCAAACAGGTTACTTCAAATCGTTTTACGTTCACATTTGACGTAAATAAAACCTTTATAGTCCATTTTTCTTTTTCGACAAGAGTTTAATTAATGTGTGGGCTGGAAGAAAAGCAAAAAGAAACAATCTTGAGTGGAAGGGATTCCAGTGGCGCAGCCAGAGGGGTTGGAGGCCCCAATCTGAAGCCGTCATTCGGAATTTGTTACAATATCGTCTCGGTGTCGTGGGAGGTTTCAACTTGTACGGGGAAATAGAATGAGATTGATTTGGTGCCCTTTGACTGTAATGTCTGCATGCTACATTGTCATCAATCATTATTTAACCCTTTACTCACAGAAGCTAGACCCGATTCTACGAGCTCAAAAATTAGATCCACGGTAATCTGGGTAAATGAACAATTTTGATTTCTTTTAGAATTAGAATGAGGCAGGTTGAAATGGATATCAACTAAACTCATTTGGTTTCGCATCCCAAATGTGAGAGTGTAAAGAAAGAAAAGTAGGCAAGAAGGATTCTGACAGAATTGCCTGTATCATTCCTGTGTTTAAAGTATAGTACATGTACATTTAAATGTTAAAAGGTTCAGGTTTTGCACTTTCAAGATAGGCACTTTTTCATTATAATTTAGTGCTATCCATTTTTGAAAATGGTTTCTATTTTTGAGTTTACCATTTAACCCTATTTCTTTTCATCAGTAATTATTGTATGTTTCACATTTTTGTCGGGCCTTCTCCATAAAAATAGTGAGCAGTTTAACTAAAATAACCAAGGAAATACAAGAAGATAATGATGAAAGGAAAAAGCAATTTAGGCATGAAAAATGTTTGTTTGCCGTAACAGAAAAAATATGAGGGTTGGTCAGATTTTTAAAATTTTTTTTTTAGATTTTCATAATTTTTTACTCTAAAATGAATACAACATGCTACTATTTAAAGCTTTTTTTTTCAATGACATAGCAAAGATCTTTTATTTTACTTGTAGTTGCTTTGTCTTGTTTAAATATTTTTCATCTTTGTGTTGGTAAAAAAATGTTGTTTTTTTAATTGTGGATGATAACCATGGGTAGCTCGGCAGAATTTTTTTTTATTGTGCTAATTTGCATAAAAAATTTTGAGTCTGCAGGTTTTTTAGGGTCGAACGGGTTATGGCAAACAAACAGTGAATTTGTACCTGTTGAGTTACATTGCCATTAAAATGAAATATCACCTATCACAGTTAGGTACTTACAATGCAATTATGCCTTTGTCTGAGTTGTGAAAACAACACCTTAGGTTATAGAATATAAATTGAATGGTCTTCAACAAAATGAATATAAATTGAATGGTCTTCAACAAAATGAATAATTCTATAATTTCTTGTTTTTGTCATCACATTTTATATTCTATTATAAATTACAAATTTAAACACAGTCTTGTTGTTTTGTTATTAGACCATTAATATAATATTAGATTGACATATACGTATTACTCTCACTGTGTGAGTATGATACAGTGGGACGACACAGTTTTGGCACTGTTATTTTAATGACAAGGCCGAAGTAACTGCACACACAATTTTAAGTGCTAGCCTGTGCTAGGTTTAAATTGAATGTTTGCATTGGATGTGAGCTAATAGCATTAAAGAAATACTGTTGGCCTTCCTGTCTATTAAAAACAGGTACCTCTTTAGTTTGATTGTTAACAAAATAGTTAAAGCTATTAACAACGGTAAATTACAATATATTAGTCCATGACCCGACATACCTCTTGTGGCTATTCGCTGATGTAGAGCATGTTAGAATAAGACTGTTTTGCCCATACAACCATGTTTCACATTAATATCAGAATTGGTCCTTTCACCAGCACCATCTGCTGTGATAGTAACCGAACTGACATCAGAATAAAAAGTCATTTTTACATGGGATATCTGCTGATAAAACAAAGCTAACATCTCACCTATTAGTTTGGCAAATTGTTACTCATTATCTGCTCATGATAGCAAACTAATATTAAAGTCGGAATTTATTTCACTTGCCATCTTCTGTAAAGTAAATAGCTAACTTACTTCAGACTTATTTGTCTCACCTGTTCTACATACAAGGGATTAAGGGGTTTGACGTGTTAGTGAACTACTCGATAAAATTTTCCAGAATTCACATATATGGTATTTACAACGGTGCTGATTAAGAATCTGAAATAAAAAATGGGGGTCACCGACTTTGTTTTTGAGCTATAGCCAAAACAAAAAAGGTATGTTGTCACTTTGTAAACCACGCAGATCTATGGGAAAAGTCAAAATTTGACGTTTGGATCGCCTACAAAATAAAAACCTCTCGATAAAGTTTGGTAATTTCTAAATATGTTGAGGTCCCGATGTCGTTCTTCAAAATTTTGAAATACAAAATGGGGGTCACCGACTTACTTTTTCCATTAAATGCCTAAAACAACTCAATTTTAGTCGTCTTAACAATTTGGGCGCTTCGTTGGGCCACAAGAAAAGTTCGTGGCACATTCGGTACGCAGCAAAGCAGTGAACGTGTGCGTAGAGGATGCGTGCCTGAAAGCGGGCGTAGAGGACTCGCCATTGACGCGATTGTTTTTGTTTTAATTCTTCCCGCGAATAAACGCAAACAAAACGCACAGAGATCCACGGTGTCTGCGCGTGGAACTTTCGCACCTCAAAATTCAAAGTCTTTCTTTTGCCGCCGACAGTGGGTGCTAAATTGAATGCTCAAAGTTCAAAACTCCTGCCCCCCACCCACCCTACCCCAACCCACCTAAAAAGATCACACGTCAAACACCTTAAACAAAGCTTCCTTTCACATTGTGTATGATGAAACCACCCTAATATTAGACTTGGTTTCTTTACTTGGGCTGTTTACAGATGATGGCAAAATTATTTTTGACTAATTGGTCAGGTCTATGTTTGCTATCTATTGATAAACTGAATTTTCAATTGCTATCTTGTGTCCAGCTCCAAGTATGAAGTAACAACACAGGTGTATGCATTATACCGACTTACAGCAGGTGCATAGTCAAAGCACAAGCGCCCTGCAACCTAAAGGCGGTACTGGTCAATGCACGCATCATCACTTTGGACCAAAGTATATGTCTCGCATAATAATACATGTGTCTACTTATGATAGCAAGTACATTTACAGCCTACTCAGTCTATTCCATGCAGTATTTAATGAGGATACAGTAGTAACACCACACTAACTAGTCTGAAGTGTGCCAATTAGTGACTTATAATAGCAAAGTGACTGCTACTAGTATATTTCACACCTGCTCTATTGTACTGAGATACAACATGTAGCAAACAGGTTACTTAAACAGATTAATTACGCTCATCTTGTGCTCTTTGAGGAAACATGCGGCCGTTTCACAAGTGTTGCAATCCGTTAGTAAGGTATTAATAAACCATCAGTCCCCTATCATGTGGCGCTTTCTACTGTAGATAGCAACCCAAGATTCCAATTGTTTTCATCCTGTGTTCTGGCGGAATAAAAAGCTAAGACAAACAAAATCAGTCAGTTTCACATTATTGTACGGTTATACCCTAAGAGACCTACAGATTTCCGTACTGACCAATCGACACAATTTTTTTTTCTGACAGCAGCTTGGGAATTCGGAAACCATGGAATAGCCTGGTTTATTCCGTTAAGGTTTCTGAGTTCATGTTTGTGCAGAAAACAAGTGTGTTAGATGATGAAGTACGGTGAAACTCCCAATACCTACTGATGATAAGCAATATAAGACTAATTTAATCAGTCTGTCTCACCTGTACAATCTACTGATAATTGGCCTGACTCTCTACTGGTGACACAAAAACTAAGGTCCAGTCATACTTCATCACTTGTCATTGCAGTGGCAGTGCTGCAATGCCGTCTAACCAAATTGTTATGGGTCAATCACTTGCACTACTGCAACGCAAAGCGTACTGCAACGAAGTTAAAATTATTTGTAACGGGTGCTGCCGGAAGATCCGTGGGATGCCGTCCGCTGGTGCAGTATGGCCGAATTTCCTGCAATCCTTCGCAGTTTACTGCAACTTACTGCAACCCGTGACCTGGGATGACCTTCAAGTATCTTTCTATTAGCATTCAGCGGAATGACGGATATTGCAGTAAATTTACTGCACAGCAATGCCGTGCAGTGGAAGTATGAACGGACCTTTACAATTAAATCAGTCCATTGCCCCAATACTTATCATAGCCTGGTGATTTACTTGAATCAGTTCACCTCTATGCTATTTCCTTATGATAGAATTCTGATCAATCAGTCTCATCCCTGTCAGATTGATGGATAGATAACTGGTATCAGTTTAATTCCTATTTGCTATCTTATGACTGACAGCAAGTTATATCGTCTAATTTATCTTATATCACCATCTACTGATGACAAGAAGTTTACATCACTCAGGCTCACTCATGCACTATCTTCTGATGATAACAAACAACATCAGTCTAATTCAGTCAGTTCTCTAGCAATTTTGAGAAGAGCACATTTTACTTCCCATTTACCCCATACTTAGTCAGCATTTGACAGTGTTGTCTACCGTGATAGCAAATGTACATCATACTATTGGCTGATTTTTATTTGTAATCCCTTCATGCATATTGCCGAGAGGAAGGTTTATTTGGATTGGGTACTGTTGTACTGAAATTTAAAAAGTGGACGATATAGTGGAGTAGTTACATTATTAAGTCAAGATGTTCTGTTATTGCAGATACAAGCTTAAAAATTGGTACAGATAATTTAAAATAAATTGAAATTTCATGATCTCCTTTTGAGATAATTCAGTAAATGCAATGTTTTATGATCATCATGGTTGTCCTGCACAGTTGTTTGAAAAAACTCATTTATTATGACAAAACCAGAATAAAACAAAATATATCAACGGCGACACACATTTTTAAACAACTAATTTGGATTATTTATATCACTGACTCCATCCTGTGTAAATTTTGCAAAATTTTATTGCGGGCAAATATGATTTTTCTTGAAAATCTAGTTTAACAGGTCTCTCTATAGAGAATGGGCATATAGAGGATGTTATAACATGCCAATCCTGACCTTTGTAGACCTATATGGCAAAATTCCCGCAATGGATTTTTCTGATATTTGCATAGGTAATAGCTCTTGCATGTCCCTACCTATTTCAGTTGTCAAAATTGTGTCACCAATGCTTAAAATTGCTCTAAAAATAAAAGAGACGATTTGCATGGTGTCAAACAGCTGTGCCTGACTACATGCAGAAGGTGCAAGAATTTGTTAGATTAAGTAGACTTATAGGTCTTTACATGTATGGCATATGTTGATGCTTCGGTCACTACATCCATACAATTCAATGTAACTGACATCACTGTTGCTTTAAGAGGCTTCGGCCATCTAGTCATGCTCTCATACATGCCATACAATGCATATTTCTTAATATACATTAATAGTTTACTGGCTGACATCAAAGAATGGATTAGATCTTAAGCTATCTTATGAATGGCAATCAATTATTAGGTGAAGCCATGCAAAAATATTGTCTCAATCCACTCACATAAAAGTTGTATTGATTTTCCAAGATAAGTATACAGCCTCTCGGAATGAATGGAATCATTTTAAACTTTTAATGAAGTGACATGAATAAAAATTACACCATAATCAATCCCATTCATGATATCTGCTGATGAGATAGCCAATGTACACCATATCAATCTCACATGTAGAGATAGCAAGTGCAATGTGTAATAATCAAGCTTACATGTGTGAGATATATTGGTTGATAGTAAGTGTACATTGTGAATTATAATTATTCAATCGCTCATGTTAGTATCATTAATACTTGTACTTTGATTTCCACCAAATAAGTTTTTATTCCTTCCGGGAGAATTTTTTGTTTCTGCCTAATGGGTGGTGGTAATCAAAGTAAAAATCAAATCTACAACATGATTCTTGTGATGATAGAATGTATACATCATATTAGTCAAGTCAATCACATGCTTGCTATTTACTAATGATAGCAAGTGTATACATACTAATCTGTCAATTGGACACATATATCTTTGTGACGATAAAATGTACATCATACTTATCAATCTCACACTTGCTATCTACTGAAGATAACAAGTGTACATTGTGCTAATCTCTCGATTTGATACGTGTTTATCTTGTGAGATAGCAAGTGTACATCACACTTATCACTCTCATAATTGCTAATCTAATGAAGATCGCAAGTATACATCACACTAATCACTGTTACACATGCTACTACTGAAGATAGCAAGTGTAAATATACTAGTCAATCTTCACATGTGTTAGCTTATGACAGCAAGTCTACATCACACTTATCACTCTCAAACATGCTATTACTGAATGGATGCAAGTGTAGATCAACTAATCACCTAACACATGGCTATTACTGAAGATAGCAAGTCTACATCACACTAATCACTCTCACACATGCATAACACCTGAAGATCGCAAGTGTCATCATAATAATCACTCTAACACATGCTATCTACTGAAGAGATAGCAAGTTGTACATTCATACTTATCACCTCTCACACATTGCTAATCTATGAAGATAGCAAGTGTACATCTATTCTAATCACTCTCAAACATTGCTATCTCCTGATGATAGCAAGTTCTCATTCAATATAATAACTCGCACAAATTATACTACTGATGATAGCATGTGAGATTGACTGATAAGTATGATGTACACCGTGCTATCTACTGAAGATGGATAGCAAGTTTACATCATGCTAATCTTAATTTGACATGTTGTTATCTTGTGATGATAACAAGTATACATCTACTCATCACTCACTACGCAGGTTATTCTACTGATGATAGCAAGGTATATCATACTGTCAGTCAATTTAACATGTGTTATCTGGGGATGGATAACAAGTTGTACATTCTACTAATCACTCTCACTACATGCTATTTAATGTATATGTGATAAGCAAGTGTACATCATGCTAATCCACTCCACACAGGCTATTTTAATGATGATAGCAAAGTGTACTTCTATACTGATATCACTTGCTCACACAATGCTATTCTACTGAGGATAGCACGTGTGTACATCATACTAATCACTCTCACACATGCTCTCTCTGATGATAGCAAGTGTACCGTATACTAATCACTTTCACAAATGCGATCTACTGAAGAGAGATAGATAAGCCAGTGTACTTATGCTAATCTGTCAAGTTCACATGTGTTATCTTGTGATGATAGCAAGGTACTTCATACGTAATACACTCTCACACATAACTATCTCTGATGCTAGCGAGTGTTTTCATACAATGAAGTCAATTTCACATGTGTTACTCTTGTGATAATACCAATTATATACCTCATATATAGATTCCCTTTCAGCGGATTGGTTAAAAGTGAGGCATAATTTCACCTATCTCAAAGATTGACCAAATGAACTATGCCCTGGAAGAGCGGCATAGTTCATGAACTATGCCGGGACACCTCTTCCACGAAAGGCTGGTCTTAACAAACATTCATCCTATTATGAAGTGTACATATTGAAGCTGGTGTAAATAGGCTAATATAAGCAGCCCCTGATCGTATTTTGTTACTCGTACTGTGAAATGGCTGAATGCAGCATCAGACCATCAGCATCATGCTTTGAGCTTTTATATGAAGGTCTGAAAGGAAGCGAATGCGGCCGAATTCGGAGCTGCGATCATCGAGTCAGTGAAATGCACGGAAAATTGTACGCATCTTGCGAAAAAATGGCAAGAAGTCTATTACGGCGATCCGTTTTGGACTCCACATCACTTCCTCAACACCATAAAGGTTGAAATTGTTAGATGCTTCACAAGTTGCAACCCTAAGTTCACCAAAGTTGTTAACTGCATGCATGCATGCCCATGCCATGGCCTACACATGGCGATCCCGTCGAGGGACCCATGGACAGGGATCACCACAGGGCGATCGTGTAGACACAATTAGGGGGGTAAATACCTGAACATCAAGTTTAATCTCTAGCAAGCACAACTTCAAATAGCTCCCCTTAGTGTGTTTGGATCCAATCATCTATCTGCGAAGCTTAATTTTTTCAGAAAAAACAATTTTACCTGCTTTTGGTGCACTTTCAATTCACAAAAATCGGCATTGACGCTAGCAGCCGCTGTCGAGAGGGCGCTTACCCATGCTTACTCGGGAGTCTATTTCAAATTGTCGGCTAGATTCAAATATCCGTGATGGAAAAATAATTTTTTCTTCCCCTTATTGAGCGTGGACCCAACGACAGATCATGATCATGATGATATAGGCCTGTTGTTACATCCTGCTCAAATGTTCTTTTAACCTATCAGATGACAAGAATCTATATATTCGGTATATAACACAATATTGACTGTTATTTATTCGGTGCATGGTTGAAAACTTAGGCCCTCGGTGATTCCTCGCACCATACTCTGCCCCGCGCTTACGCCCTGGGGCATAGTAATTGTTTGAGATCACCTTGGGCCTATAGTTTTCAACCATGCCCCGAATATAACAGTCAATAGTTGTTTTCCTGTACCTCTACTTAGGCACTTTTCACCACTTATTTATTGATGATACACGTTACATCATACTAATTAGTCAAACTGTGTGTGATCCTGAGCCTGAGGATAAGCAAGTTTACTTTGTACTATCAATCTTACACCTGTTCTCTATCTCTGTAAACCTCGAGTACAAAGTAATCAATAACTCCACACCAGTGTCCCTCACCAGGAATGCCTGGTATTTGTCGACTTATATAACGCCTAATTTTGTGTATCAGTGTAAGAGATTTGTTTTTGTCTTGCCACCACTCGCTGTGTCTTCAAACGCGCGCGATTTAGACTGTCATCTAAGAGTGTATAAGAGCGGTTTTGTAGTACGGCGTGATAATGCAGCGCGTCGCATCAATTAGATTTACTTTGTACTTTCGAAGTTTATGAAGTATATCGGTGATGGCAAGTGTATACAAATAAAACATGGTTTATGAAGAAAGTATTGGCAAAATACTGCTCCTACGATAGTGAATGATAGAGATTACCTGCCTAGGTGCAGGTAAGGAAAGTTTATTGTCTTCCACTGTTTGATTGTGCCGAATACAGGATTGCACTGGTTCATAAATATTAATGCAAATAGGTAGTAATAAATCATTCTATCCATCAGTCTCACAATGTATGATACTAATTGAGGAAAGTTGAAAGTATATCTTCTCAAGTCATCCCCCTGTACGGTCAACATATCCAAAATGAGTAACAGTTTTTCTTCTGAAATGTATACTTTTTTTTGGTTTAGAAATCAAATAGATAAAGCCATCAAATCAGCTGGTGTGTTAGATCTCAGTCTTTTTACAACAGAAGGGTGATCTCATATTAAAGGCTGCCTCAGAGATTTCAAAATATTTTTTTGTGTGTATCAATTAAAAATAGTTAACTATACTCAACGTAGTCACTTAAAATGGTCAATTCCAATGTTTGAGATGAATCAGAGTTTTCGTTTTTTTTTGATGTTGTAGAGTAACATTTGTTAGTAAACAGTACCACTGTGTATAACAAAACTTCTGTAATTTTTTACAGAGTTTCTGATTTTCTATATGACGGGTGTTGATCATTCTAGATACTTCACACACTGATTAGTATGTGGACAAGCATTATGTATATGTAAAAAAACACAATTGCCATGAAAGGAAATCCTTGTCTATATTATATGCAGAGTGCCGTTTACCAAAATGTCAAGCTACAGTATGTTTGTTGATTACTGTTCATGTAAACAACAGCTCTTATCATGAAATATAGCACTGACATCAAGTTATCATACTATCTGTGATTTGACAGCAGTACAATGATTTGCTTTTGTTATCTTCTACTGATCTCGCAATATTAAGTGTATGCTTAATGTCTACTGTGGTAACTGTCATTGTACCTTACGTAAACTGTCTTCCACTTGGAGAGATATGTGGCCCTTTTTTGAAAATAGATTATCCATTTGAAGTTATTCATGCATTTTGGGAAAATCTCCCATTCTACCGATCGATCAATGACAATGTATGCTGATGGCGTTCATGCACAGTACTGTAAACACTTGGCATTCAAACCACAGAATAAAACATCAGGTCTCTAAGAAAAATCCACTTTATGTTCTAAAAGTCATTTTCTTAGTGCACTGCTATGGTAATTATTACAAGGATGAACCTTTATCATGGGTATATGCTTTTGTTCATGAAATATTTTGTCTGAATAGCAAGTACAGCAAGAGGATTTCTTTACCCGTATAGTATGTATTATGATATGGAAAATTCCTTACACGTGGTCATTTTAAAAAATATATCATATCAGATTAGTATCGGGCCGATCGGTTTACAAATATATCAGTATCGCCGATACCAATAAAACGTTGATCAGCCATCACTACTTGCAAACCCTCAGAAGATTCAATGAATTTGTGGGCTATTCCATGTCGACACTCGAGATGTGCACCGCAGCATGTCATGGATTTTTTCTTTTTTGGTGTGGTGATAGATAATGATGAGAAATGAAAATCCTGAAATTTTGAGCTTCGTACCACTTTTCGTTTTCTCACAGGAGCGTTCAGAAATTTAGGGGGTCACCACCAAAAATGTTGTATGATGTGAAAAACCAATTTTGAGAGGGCCGTAAATTTGTAATGGAACCCACCAAAAATCACTATCTGGGGTATATTTTTTGGTGTAGAATTCAAATCTGGAATCAAAAACACGATAGCTCCTTTACTTTAAAAGTTGTTTGGGTTTAAAAATGCAATATTTTTCATCTGGGACTAAGTTTGGGGGTCAGAACTCCATAAGTAACAAATTGTTATTGTCCATTTTTTTGTTAATCTGAGTCACACAGCAGGACTTTCTACCAGTACAATAATAAAGTACATTAGGCAAGTAATAAGTGAGTTACAGCCCATTGAAAAATACTAATTTTGCATTTTGACATATATTGACCCCCCTGAAAATCAATGTTGGCCTTCAACATCACCCCTCTACTTCAGATATGTTGATGATACATCATTAAATAACTATTCTTGAAAGAACCAGCTTGGTGTCTTGATGTCTTCATTGTTTTCAGCACAAGACACTTTTGTTGATATCCCCATAGAATGTATGTGGTGATATACACTGTGCATGTACAATGACCTCTGGGTCACCGTATAACCCTTTGTGCTGGAAACTTTGAGTGTTATTTTGCGATGAAAAATTGAAAACACACGCTAATCTTTCAAGGAAAGTTGTTTTTAATGATGTATCTTCAAAAAAAAAAAAAAAAAAAATCTAGCCGCTCAAGGAGAGACTTGAAACTGGCAGAGAACTGCCTCGGGCTTTTTTCCTCTCTTATCTCCTATTTGTAAGAAGTCAATACACTTGAAATAGAACATGATTGTGTAAGTTGTGTTGAAATCGACACAAGCAAAAGTAATAATGAGAACCTTGGCGAATTTAATATTTCCCATCGTTTTCAGCTACTCAACGTCAGTGAAATTTCAACTTCAACAAAGTTATTACTTCTAAGGAGTTACTGAATAAATGGCATGCAGTCCAATTTCTTATAATTTTGCATATAAAAGGGCATATCTTAATAGAGTTCAATTTATGCGAAATCGTATTAAAACTTGTCCAATATATTCAATGACTAATGACATATTAAACTTTAACCAAATCCAGACTTATGAAGCAATTGGATTAGAAGGCAATTTCTTAATCATGCCGATAAAAAGTTGCTGATATTTTACATTTTTGAGGCAGCATGTCCAACTAATTTTGTGTCACTTGCCTACAGATCTGTACACTGGGATTACTTTGGTAATATGCATGCAGGAGAAATGTTAATCAGGTGATGGTGGTGGGAGGTGTTGTGATGGTTGGTGTGTGTCGGGTTATGTTTTACAAGTGGATACATTGTGGGAGTAATATAGCGTACAAAGCTACATTGATGGGCGTACGTTTTTGTCAGTATGGGCGTACGCCCACACTGAATCTCTGCCAAATGTTGTTTTTTGCGACTATAGTGGGGGGGGGGGTAGGTATAGGTCTAAGTATGGGTGCCACAGCGTTACACATGGCTTTTGTATAGGCTGGTGAGGGTTTTTAAACTTTTATCCAAAATATACCACAGTGGGCTATGAATATACCTAAAAATACCCCCAATGTTGATGTACGATTCTATAACAAAACACAAAATTTGTGCGGGTTATTCCCACAATGTACACGGCCGAAATTATCGTCTGGTAGTTACCACACTAGCTACCACCGGCGTAGATATGAATTACCTACCCACTAGACACACACTCGCCCGCCAGGATTCCGTGTACTTTTGCCACATAGACGGATAGTTTACTTTACATACAGCGGCTGTCTCCCCCCTCGTGGAGTAGCTACGTGGTTTCACCGGCTCAGCGCGCGTAGATATTTCTCATGGACAATTTGTTTTTTTGATATTTTGCATTTATATTTGATTTTTATTAAGTGCAGGGATTTTTTTATATTGGGGGTTTTTGATGATGCCCCGATTTGAATTTCGTAATGTTTTCCAAAACGTTCAAAAATGCTAAACGGAGCCCGAGGGTATAGCCACGCCCTCATTTCATGACATTCTCATCCACTCTCAAAATGGCGCGCCGTTGGTAACCGACGGGTTCGGGAGCTACTTGGTTAGTGCGTATGTCACTCCGGTACGTCACTCAAAATCACCTTCTCTACCAGCATAGATGAGGACGGAACTACAGGGGAGCAATTGGGGTAGGTACAGCCAGAAGTAGACACATTACTGTATTACCTAATAACTGTGTAATTGTAAGAGCCCTAGTTGCAGCTACCGACCTCGCAATGAGCCCAGTTGGGTATTGTGCCAGTAGTAGCTGCGCGGGTTTAAGTATGACATGACTTGTTGTAGCTGCCGTATAGGCTACCACGTTGAGTAAGAAAACGGCCGGGTATGGTACCCTCTTGCGGTATGTGTAGGGTGGGTGTGTGGGTATGGTGTGTCCGTGTGTTGTGGAGTGTGGGGGTGTATATGTTATGGTGTGTGTGTGTGTATATGTATGGGTGGCTGGTTTAAAATGTTACATCCTAAACTTATGGACACATACAATTTTGCGCATAAGACCAAATAAAACTTTTTTTTGTACTCGCGTCAAGAAACACTAGCCCAAAACTCATGGGGAGGGACACCAAATTCGACCTCTATGACCACTGTGCCTTGGACCCATTTGCAACCTACAGTTTGTAGATGACACTTAGTCCGGGGAATGCGTATTTTATTGGTTGTTACTTTTGTATTAATTCCCCCGTCCCAAATATCAGTATGTAAATCTCACCACGTCAAGTGCTGATGTATGAGAAGTGGATAGATTTATAATAGCTAAACAGTTACAAAGTACTGTATAATGAATGCTTCACAATACAGTCAAACCATTATTTTCTAGGAAGTATTTTCGCAAGTGAGCCAGAGGTGTAAAACTTCTGCAACAACAAAGCGGCATGGGTTAATTGCCACTTGCAAAAATTTCGGCCTGCCAAACTAAATTACTTCACACCTTACTCTCTAAATGCAAAGAGTGAATTTCACTCCTTATAGAGACTGACTACAAGGCCCACTCCAAAAAAGAGTTAACATTTCACACCTTCAAAGAACACTTTTGGATCAAATTTTCTATTGATAATTACAAAATAATACAACTTTATTACTTTTTAAATTATCAAGAGGTAAATTGAATAAAGACATATCCTGAAGGCGTATGAAATTTCACTCTTTGCATAGTGGGTCCTTGTAGTCCTCTCATAAGAGTGAAATTCACTTCTATTGCATTAGAGAGTAGATTGCTGATAATTGCAAGTATATATCTGTCGGCAAATGATGCTTTCATTTTACCCATACATACATAATTGATCAGAATGTCATTGGGTAATTCTGATGAAAACAATTGCCCAGAACCAAGCAACGTGGCCAATTAGGAAATGGATATCCTCAGCAAAAATCTCCTTGTATCCTTTTAAAAGTACGACTGGATGTATTATGTGATTTTGCTGTGGCGGAATGTGACCAGGGGTCACTCAGCGTCAACACTTTTCCCCACAAAAACTGCCAAAAATTAGAAAGGCACGCATATTTGAATCAGCATGAAATAAGCTGAATGGCAATTAGTCCGACTTGGGTTGTTGATTCTTGAGATATCCAATTTCTTTAACATACATCAAAAATAGCCACAAACCCTACCAAATCCTGCTGAAACCTCAAGACGCCTCGCTGGGATGGCTAAAAACAATACTAAATCATTTATTAATCCAATCAATGACATTGTAAGATTGAAAGTATCTTAGAACTATTTTCATTGCGTTAATTACATGAATAGAATTTAATCAGGCGAATCACAAAACACGTTAGAAAAGATAGTTAGTACTCAATGAGGTTAATGCTTAGGAAAGCAATACTGTGGGCCATTGAAAGTATCATAATTCATGAATTTGAACCCCCAACATTTGATGGTAAGTTTCCAAACCCTCTGGAAAATCTTTACATGGATAACCTTTGATTATTACGCTAAGGGGGACGATAGATCTATTATGATTTATTCGACTTCAGCTTCGTTTATTTTCCCCCTTCCTTAACACAAAGGAGCATTTGATAATATTTTACTTTGATCGGCCTCAAAAGAGTAGCATCGCTGCTTCATTTTGATTCTTCCGACGCGTGGAAGCAAAGCTTAGACAGCGGGTTTTGTCCCATGATGATTTTAGACCCTAAGACATAAGATAATGAATTGTCATGACTGATTTTTTGATTTATTTTGTATCAATTATGAGACTAAGTACTTGTATGATTTTCAAAAGAGAGGAGCAAAGAGAAAAAGAAATCAACATCCATCATCTTAACTACTTTAGAGACGAACAGGGTATTTTCTTACCATTTTAATCATTTTATCAGGAGCCTTTAAGTCTGACCTTAGACTCTTCAAAAGCCTTGCACTTTTTTATATCCAGTTTAAACTTTATATGACATCCTGCACTTTATATCCATCACAAATGGCCTGGGGCGTACTGCTGTGAGTATGTCTGTGCAGTTCAAAATTCTTGCCACATGAAAAAACCATTATTAAACGATTGTTAACCAACTACTTCTCCACAAAAAATAGTCTGATGTAGCGTAAACCTGTGAATTCATGATACCACAGATACTTAGGATCCAGCTTATTGTAGGATGAGCCCCATAAAAGCGTCTACATGGACTTGATGAGAGACTGACCTTTGACCTCATTCCAACTCACAAGTCAATTTTGAAATGGACCCTTTACCAAGGGGTTTAAGGCATGTGAGCCCAATTAGATTTAATTTTGTTGAAAATATATGAACAAAACTCGAGGGAGAAGAGAGAGAGCGCCAGACTTGTATACATGAAGTATTTGTATATAGATAAATTTTTCAAGTACCATTTATATTCGGTCTAATTTTAGTGCCCATTCCTATTAAAGTACCCATACAAGAGTGTGAGAGCCCAGCCTTTCAGTCTACTTTTTCAATCTAATGTCGATTAAAAAAATCAAAAATGAAAGTACATTTCAGAACTATGGATTTGGACTATGCATGATTTAGCTTTAATAAATGAACAATATACTTTACTGGTAAATGTTGGTGAATTGTAAAATTATAAATTTCATTTCATATTTTAGTAGGCGCCTCCTGAAATGACCACTTAACATCCCCGGATGTGCTAATAAGCGGTCAAACCCGGACCAGTTGATGTGTGTTTCATATAATAACGGGTGCGCAAATTCACTTGTTTTGAACATTACACTTCCACCACCGATCCCTTGCGATTGATTATATATTGTACCTGTGATATGTTGATTAAACGAATGTGTTCTAAGCGTTATGATCACACCGTAGAAGAGGATTAACTGCTCCTTCCAGAACGTTCATGATTTTAGCACTAAATCGTGCGTTGGCGGAACCATGCTATACTTATCATTTGTAAACTCATTTTGTTCTTTCCTCTATTTTGGAGAAAAACAGCTTTTAATTGAAAAGAAAGTTGACAATGACAAATAGCTGAGCTGGAGCCACTGCGAGAAAATAAGGATTTTGGGCAAAATTAAAAAATCTAAAAAATCATAAAAATCACAAAAATTGCGGGAAAAACAGCCAATTTGACGACCACAATGCGTAAAAAATGTCGGATTATTTTTTACCCCCAGAAATTTCACTTTGCCACCCCGAAAAAGAGTCTGGTACACTGCTCATGCTGCCAGGTGGGAGAATTTAAATATATGCCCTCTCTAGTACTACTGACAAGAGAGATATCAGTAGTTCCCACCAATACATTGCTTCCAATGGAGTCTTTGCCTTTACAGGGAGATCATGATAATGTTAGAGATTGAAACATTCTTGAAAATGCAAGTTTGTGATCAATACTGGTAATTTAGCCATGTTTCACCTTCTTCTAACAGATAACATGTATACCTGTAGAAATTCCATGGCACGCAATGCATTGTGTGGAAACTACTGGATCTTCTCTACTAAAGTCAGCGCGACAGAAATAAGGAAGACCATGTGCCGAGTCATGACCACCAACGGTTGTCAATCAAGCCGCGACGGCGCGAACTGTGATTGCGTTTGAATGTGTAGTAAGGGCGGGGCATGTTCGAACAAAAATATGAATTTAAACTGTCAAAAAAATGCCCATTTGAGATCGAGTTTTGAACTCACGGACCCAATAATTAACGTAAGTAAACTTTCTATTTAATAAGCTTCAATGATTTCACAGATCATTACTCACGACCGACATTTGTTCTGTACCGTACTAAAATTCCGTCAGACGACCGCTGGCGCTTTATTCTGTTCCAACGACTATACTGACCATAACAAGGAGTAGCAACGTAATCTTGAGCGATGCGTGAGCCGGAATGTTTTTAAAATAGATGTCTGGAATTACCACTAACCATAAACAAAAAGTTGATAACAACCAATAAAAATCACAATTTGCTATCGCAATAACAATTAAATAGATGATAAAAAAAATGCCTTACAATATATAAGACATCGACTTGTCAACTTCCCAAGACAACGACAAAAGCGTATGAGAGCATAATGCTGTCGATAAAAATGAGCAATGCAGTTGAGGAGATAGTAAAATTATCTAGCTGTGGATTACCACTGACCATAACCAGGAGTTGAGGTACCAAACAATAAATTAAGTATTAGATGGACAGGCAGAGTATCAAATGACTTTTACACGGAATGGTTGCGATGAGTATTGTGCCATACCATTACTTATGTTTGGCATTGGGCGTTTAATTAGGGATTAAACCATCAAGCAGGGACGGGAGAAGAGCGATCAAAGCGTTAACACACTTTCTCTCTTACAATTACCCTTGTTTGAGGATTTGCCATTACGTTGCGTATGATAAGTCGGTTCCATTAGATATTGATGGAAAGGTTAGTTCGCATTACATTTCTTTATGCAGTTTGATGATTAGACTTTGTTGAAATACTTGTGGTTAGTTTTGGACATCCGCAAAATCATTTATCAAGTAGTTCAGCCTGATCTTTGCCATTATAGCATCATCATCCTTAATAGCATATTAAACTTCACGTTCAGGATATATGGATATCATTTCTTCACTATTTCATCTTCTTAGAAGCACATAAACCTTTTTCAGTCTGTTGCCTCTTATCTTTGATTTCATCCTCCCTCACTCAGTTAAGATTTATTATTCATCTAATCTTGCAAATGCAAAACATTGAGCTGAAGAGTTGCGTTTGCTGATACAATAGCTTACATTTTCACATCTTAGTGTTGTTTATTGTTGCCATCTCTCTTAACCTCAGCACACATACTGCGGATCTTACACAATCAGAGACATACTCTTTATGCATTGCTGATACTTAATTTGACAAGCGTAAAGGCAGTGCCAGTGTACGCCAAAGAATAGACGGGATTCTATTTATTTGTTGTCGTTAGGTGGTGCACTCCCGATGCTCTACTAATCTCGTTTCATAATTGCGTAAGTTGACCTTACACGTGGGTATGCGATGAACTACATCTCGTTAATATGCCATGCCCACAACAATAGGTTATGAGCTTACAGTGAGGCATTAGAGCGGGCGCCAAGCAGTTTCTCTCGGGCATACACGCCCTTTAAGTCCTGATAGTCTCTTCTTACATTCTCTTGTTTATACACCTCGGCTGAAAAGCAGCAAGGGCGGATTATGCTATCAGTCAAGACGGCGTCGCTTACCTCTGGCGTCCAACACAATAGTGAATGAACGCGGATAACAGTTGATACCCCTACAGGTTATGGTGATGAAGCTTGGTGGATGGGATCGGACTGCCATCGACTTCAATCTGATTCGATTATGGGCGTCGGCATATGACTAATTAGTAGGTTACCCCTAATTTGCATAATTAATGAGTTAATTTTTTACTTGTTTTGTATTTTCAGATTGCAGGAAACCGCGTTAACATGAGACCCATAGGGTTATGGTGATGTAACTTGGTGCGGTCCTGGGATCGGACTGCCATGCCCTTCATCTGTATTAGCATTATGCGGACGTTGGCATATGCTAATTAGGTACCTAATTGTGCCCATAATTAATGAAGTTAATTTGGGGTATTTTACCCAAAAAGCTGCTGACAACAAACTATCTGAAGATAAACTAAGTCCGATTTTGATGATAACTTGGTGGAGAGGGTGGGGAGGATCACATGTACTCTGCGTGATTAGGTTGTTGGCGCATGATATTGCTAATTAAATAGCTAATTTGCATTATTTATGGGCTCATATTTAGCGGGTATTTGCACCCAAAAAAATTGTGAACATAAACTAGCTGAAGGATCATAAGTTGATTTGATGAAACGTGAGGAAGGGGTGGGAATCATTGTACTCCCGCGCTGATTAGGTTCAGGTGGGTTGTCCGGTACCGGGGTGGTTGTCTGGTTACTGGTGGGTTGTCCGGCTTTAAGGGGGTGTTGGGGTTTCAAATTTATTTAACCGGGGATTGTTGGGGTTTAGGTGGGTTGTCTGGGGTTTTACGGGGGTTGTCCGGGTTTAAAAGGGGCCGTTTGTCTGGACTTACGGGGAGTAGTGGGCGTTAAGGTGGGTGTCCGGGTTTTACAGGGTGTCCGGGGTAAGGGGGGTGTCTGCGGCGTAAGGGGGTTGTTGTGGTTATAGGTGGGTGCCACGAGTTATTAAGAACCCAATGAAAAACAACAAACAATTAATGGGGGGTTGTCCAGGTTTAGGGGGGGTTGTCCGAGTTTAAAGGGGGGGATGTCCAGCTTAAGGGGGTTTTGTCCCGCTTTTAAGGGGGGTTGTCCAGCTTTAAGGGGGTGTTGGGTTTTTAAGGGGGATTGTGGGTGTAAGGTGGGTGGTCTGTTTTATTAAGGGGGTGTCCCGGGTTTAAGAGGGGGTTGTCTGTTTGACGGGAAGGGGCGGAGGGGGGGGGGAAGGGAGGAGGGGACCTGGGGGGGAAGAGGGGGGGGGGCGGGGCGTAGAGTTGTTTTGTTGGTGCGGGAATTTGGGGGGGGGGGGGGGGGGGGGGTGGGGGGACGTGGGGCGGGGGGGGGGCGGGGGGGGGAGGGAAAAAGAAGGGGGGGGGAGGGGGAGTGTGGGGGGGGGGGGGGATCGGGGAGGGTGGGGGGGGGGGGGGGGGGGGGGGGGGGGGGGCGGACGGGGGGGGGAGGGGGTGTTACGGGGTGGGGGGGGGGGGTGCGGGGGCGGGGAAGGATGGTGGGTGGTATGGTTGTGTGGGGTGGTTGTTGTCTGGTTTGTGGATGCGCTTGTGGTTGGTTGCGGGGGGGGGGTTGGCGGCGTGGGGGGGGGGTGGGGGGTGCGGGGGGGGAGGGGGTAGGGGGGGGGGGTGCGGGGGGGAGGGAGGCGAGGTTGGGGTGAGCGTGGGGTGGGTGTGTCGGTGGGGGGGGAGGGGAGCGAGGGGCGGGGGGGGAGAGGGGGGGGGGGAACGGGGGCGGGGGGGGGGGTGGGGGGGGGGGGGGGGGGGGGGGGGGGGGGGGGGGGGAATGGGGGAGGGGGGGGGGTGGGCGGGGGGGGGGGGGGGGGGAGGGGGGGAGGAAGCGGGGGGGGGGCGGGGGCGGAGGGGGGGGGGGGGGGGGGGGGGGGGGGCGCGGGGGGGGGGGGGGGGGGCCGGGGGGGGCCCGGGGGGGGGAAGGGGGGGGGGGGGAGGGGCGAGGGGGGAGGGGGTGTGGGGGGGGGGGAGGGGGCGAGGGGAGGGGGGGAGGGGGGGGGGGGGGGGGGGGCGGGTAGGCGGGGGAGCGAGTATGTGGGGTTGATGTTGATGTGTTGGGTGATTGGGGCGTTGGTGGGGGTGGGTGGTGGTGTGGATGAGGTCGCGTGTGGTGTGTGGGATTTAGGGTAGTGGGGGGGGGGGGGGGGTGCGGGCGGTGTTGTGGGGGGGGGGGGTGGGGGGTGGGGGTGGGGGGGTGGGGGGTGGGGGTGGGAGGGGGGGGGGGGGGGGGGGAGGGGGGCGGGCGAGTGGTAGGGGGGGGGGGGGAGGGGGCGGGGGGCGGGCGCGGGGGGGTGGGCGG
This sequence comes from Ophioderma brevispina, assembly GCA_023653785.1. Taxonomy (NCBI): domain Eukaryota; kingdom Metazoa; phylum Echinodermata; class Ophiuroidea; order Amphilepidida; family Ophiodermatidae; genus Ophioderma; species Ophioderma brevispina. The sequence continues at coordinate 64,649 of JAMKCH010026946.1, forward strand.
GGGGGGGCCGGGGGGCTCGGGGGGGGTCGGGGGGAGTGGGGGTGGGGGGAGGGGGGGGGGGGGGGGGGGGGGGGGGGGGGGGGGGGGGCGGAGGGGGGGGGGGACAAGAGCGTGAGGGGCTGGGGGGGGGCGGGCGTGGGGGGGGGGGGCGGGGGGGGGTATTTTTTTTCGGGGGGGGGCGGGGGGGGGGGGGGGCGGGGGGGGGGGGGGGGGGGGGCGGGGGCGGGGGGGGGGCGGTGTTTGTGTGTGTGTGCAAGCGCATGTGAATGTGTGGGGGTGTGTGGGTAAGGGTGGGGAGGGGGGGAGGGAGGGGGGGGGACGGTGGGGGGGGAGGGGGCGGGGGCGGGGGGGGAAGGGGGGGGGAGGGGGGGGGGAAGGGGGGGGGACGGGGGGGGGGGGGAGGGAAGGGGGGGGGGGGGGGGGGGGGATGCGGGTGGTGGGGGGGGGGGGGGGGGGGGGGGGGGGGGGGAGGGGGTGAAGAGGGGGGGGGGGGCGGGGGGGGGGGGTGGGGGGGGGGGGGGGGGGAGGGACCGGGGGAGGGGGGGGGGGGGAGAGGGGGGGGGGGAGGAGGGAGGGGGGCGAGGGGGGGGGGGGGGGGAATGGGGGGGGTGGGGGGGGGAGGGGGGCGTTTGCGGGGGGGGGGGGCGGGGGGAGGGGGAAGGGAGGGGGCGTAAGGGCGGGGGGAGACGGAAGGGGGGGGGGAGGGGGGGGGGGGGGGGGGGGAGGGGGGGGGGGGTGGGGGGGGGGGGGGGGGGGGGGTGTGGGTGAGGGGGGTGGGAAGGGTGGGGGTGGGGGGGGGAGGGTGGGGGGGCGGGGGGGAGGGAAGGGGGGGGGGGCGTTGTGAGCGGCGGAGGGGGGGGGGGGGGGGGGGGGGGGGGGGGGGGGGGGGGAGGGGGGGGGGGGGGGGGGGGGGGGGGGGGGGGGGGGGGGGCGGTGGGGGGGGTGGGGGGGGGGGGGGAGATGGGGGGGGGGGGAAGGAGGGGGGGTGGGGGGGGGGGGGGCAGGGGGTGGGGGGGTTGGGGGGGGAGAAAAAAAATAAGGGGGGGGGGGGGGTGGAGGGGGACGGGGGGGGGTCGGGGGGGGGGGGGGGGCGGGAGGTGGGGGGCGGTGGGGGGCGGGGGGGGGGGGGGGGGGGAGTGGGGGAGGGGGGGGGGCGGGGCAGGGCGCGGGGGGGGGGGGGGAGGGTGGGGGGGGGGGGGGGGGGGGAGGGGGTGGCGGGGGGAGTGGGGCGGAGGGGGAGGGGAGGGGGGAGAGGGGGGGGGGATGGGGGGGCGGGGGGGGGGGGGGGGAGGGGGGGGGGGGGGGGAGGGGGGAGGCGGGGGTGGAGGGGGGGGGAGGGGGAGAGGGGACGGGGTGGGGCCGGGGGAGGGGAGGTGGGGGGGCGGGGAGTGGGGGGCGGGGGAGGAGGGGAAGGGGGGGGGGGGGGGGGGGTAGGGGGGGTAAGGGGGGGCGGGGGAGCGGGGGGGGGGAGGTGGGGGGGATCGGGGTGGGGGGGGGAGGGGGGGGGGCGGGGAGGGGAAAGGGGGGGGGGCGGGGGCGGAAGGCGGGGGGGGGGGCGGGGCGGGGGGGGTTCGGGGGGAGGGGGGGGGGGGGGGGGTGGGGGGGGGGGGTGGGGTGGGGGGGGGGGAGGAGGGGGTGGTGTGGTGTGGCGGGGGGGGGAAAAAAAATAAGGGGGGGGAGGGGGGCGGGGGGGGGAGGGGCGGGGGGGGGGCGTGGGAAGGGGGGGGGGGGAGGGGGGGGGGGTTTTTTTTTGAGTGGGGGCGAGGGGGGGGGGGCGGGGGGGGGGGGGGATGGGAGGGGGGAGGCGGGGGGGGCGGGGGGGAGGGGGGGGGGGGGAGGGGTGGCGGAGGAGTGGGGGGGGGGGCGGGGTGGGGGGGGGGGCGGAGGGGAGATAGGGGGGGGGGGGAGGGGAGGGGTAGTGTGGGGGGGGGGGGTGGGGGGGGGGGGGGTGAGGGGGGAGGCGGGGGGGGGGGGGGGGGGGGGGGGGGGGGAGGGAGGGGGGGGGGGGGGGGGAAGGGGGGGAGGGGGGGGGGGGAGGGGGTGGGGACGGGGAGGGGGGGGGGGGGGGGGGGGGGGGGGGGGAGGGGGCGACGGGGGTGGGGAGGGGGGAATGGGGGGGAGAGGGGGGGGGGGGGGGGGCAGGGGGGGAAGGTGGGGGGGAGGGAGAGGGGGGGGGGGGGGTTGGGGCGGGGGAAGTGGGGGGAGGGCGCGGGGGCGGGGTGGGGGGGGGGGGGCCGTGGGGGGGGGGGGGGGGAGGTAGGGGGGGGGGAAAGGAGTGGGGGGGAGGGGGGGGGGGGGGGGGGGGTGGAGGAGGGGGGGGGGGGGAGAGGAGTGTGGGGTGGGGGCGGGGAGGGGGGGAGGGGGGGAAGGGGGGGGGGGGGGGGAGGAGGGGGGGGGTGGGAGGGGGGGGGGGGGGGGGGGGGGGTGGAGGGGGGGGGGGGGAGGGGGGAGGGGCGGGGTATGGTGTTTTGTGTGCAGGTTTGTTGTGTTATGGGGTTGGGGGGGTTGTCAGATAGTGTGCGGGTTGTTGGTGTGGCTCTGTGGGTGTGTTAGTTATGTTTATGTTTCTAGTATTTTGTTGCTGGGGTTCTGGGGGAGGTGCGGGGGGTAGTGAAGGGGGGCGTGAGGGGGGGAGGGGGGGGGTGAACCGTGGGTGGGGGGGTCGGTCGGGGAGGGGTGTGGGGGGGGGTGGTGGTGTGTGTTTTTTGGTTGTTGGTTTGTTTTTTGAGTGTTTTGGGTTTTTTTTTTTTTAAAATGTTTTTTGTGGTGGGTGGGGGAGTTGTGTGTGTTGGGGGAGTGGGCTGGGGCTGGGGGGGGGGAGGAGAGTGGGGGGGGGGGGGGGCGGGATTGTTGTGGGTGGGGGGGGGCGCGTGGGGTGGAGGGGAGTAGGGTGGGGGGGGGGAGGGGGGGGGGGGGGGGGGGGCGGGGGGGGGAGGGGAAAAAAATAAGGGGGGGGCGGGGGGGGTGTGGTTGTGGGGGGGGGGGGGGGCGGGGCGGGGGGGGGTGGGGGGGGGGGCGGGGGGGAGGGGGCGGGGGGAGGGGGGGGGATAGTTAGGGGGGGGCGAGGGGGGAGGGGGTGGGGGGGGGGGGGGGGAGAGCGTGGGGGGAGTGGGGGGGGGATGTGGTGGGGGGAAGGGTGGGGGGCGCGGGGGGTGGTGCGGGGAAGGGGGGGGGGAGGTGTGGACAGAGTGGGGGAGGGCGGGGGTGAGGGGAGGGGGGGGGGGGGGGTGGGGGGGTGGGGGGGGGGGGGGAGGGGGGGGGGGACGGGGGGGGGGAGAGGGGGGGGGAGGGGTGGGGGGGGGGCGGGGGGGGGGGGGGGGGGGGGGGCGGGGGGGGGGGGGGGGGGGGGGAGGGGGGGGAGAGGGGGGGGGGGGGAGCGGGGGGGGGGGGGGGGGGGGGGGGTGGGTGGGGAGGGAGGGGGGGGAGGGGCGAAGAGGGGGGGGGGGGGGGGGGGGGGTGGGTGGGGGACGGGGGGGGGGGGGGGTCGTGGGGGGGGGGGGGGGGAAGGGGGGCGGGAGGGGGGAAGGGGGGGGGGTGGAGGGGGGGGAAGGGGGGGGGGGGGGGGGTAAAAAATATGGGGGGGGGGGGGGTGAGGGGGGAGGGGCGAGGGGAGATGGGGGGGGGGGGGCGGGCGGGGGAGGGGGGGGGGGGGGAGGGGGGGGGGGGGGGGGGGGGGGGGGGGGCGGGGGGGGGAGGGGGAGCGGGGAGTGGGGGGGTTTGTGGGCGGAGAGGGGGGGGGGGGGGGGAGGGAGGGTGAGTGTTATGTATTGTTTTGGTCTGTTTGGGTTGATTTTTGTGGGCGGGTTGGTGGGGTGTTTCGTGTGTAGCTCTGTGTGTGTTGTTGTGGGGGGGGGGGTGGGGGAGGAGAGGTGGTGGCGAGGGGGGTGGGGGGCCGTGGGGTGGCGTGAGTCCGGTGAGCGGGGGTAGGGGGTGTGGGGAGGGGGTGGGTTTTGGTTTTGGTTTGGGGGGGGGGGGGAGGGGAGAGGGAGGGGGGGGTGGGAGGTGGGGGGAGGAGGGGGGACTGGCGGGGGGGGGAGGGTTGGGTGGGGTTTGGGGGGGGGGGCGGGGGGGGGGGGGGGGGACGGGGGCGAGGGGGGGGGGTCGGTAGTGGGGGGCGTGGGGGGGGGGGAGGGGGGGGGGTGTGGGGGGGGGGGGGGGGTGGAGGGGGGGGAGCGGGGGCGCGGGGGGGGGGGGCGGGGGAGGGGGGGGAGGGGCGTGGGGGAGGGCGGGGGGCGGGAGGGGTGGGGGGGGGGGGGGGCGGGGGGGTAGGGGGGGCGGGGGGGGGGGGAGGGTAAGAGGGGGGAGGGAGGGGGGCGGGGGGGGAGGGGGGGGGGGGGGTGTTGGGGGGGGGGAGGGGGGGGAGTTGGGGGGGGAAGGGGGGGGGCCGGGGGGGGGGGGGGGGGTGGGGGGGGGGGGGGGGAGAGTGGGGGGAGGGGTGGGGAGGGGGGGGTGAGGGGGAGGGGGGGGGGTTATTTGGGAGGGGGGGGGGGTGAGGAGGGGGGGGGGGGTGGGGGGGGGAGAGATTGAGGGAGGGGGGGTGGGGGGGGGGGGGAGAGGGGGGGGTGGGGGGGTGGGTGGGGGGGGTACGGGTGGGGGGGGGTGGGGGCGGCGGAGGGGGGAGGGAGGGGGGGGCGGGGGGGGGTGGGAGAGGGGGGGGGCGGGGGGGGGGGGGGGGGGGGGGGTGGTGGGAGGGGGAGGGGGGGGGGGGGGGGGGGGGAGGAGGGGGTCGGCGGGGGAGGGGGGGGTTGTGACGGGGGGGGGGGGGGGGGAGGGGGGGGGGGGGGGGGGGGAGGGGAGGGGCGGGGGGGGGGAGGGGAAAGGAGGGGGGGGGGGGGGGGGGGGAGGGGGGGGTGGGAGCGCGGGGGGGGGGGGGGGGGGGGGGGTGGTGGGGTGGTAGTTTTTTGGGGGGGAGGGGGGGGGCGGGCGGGGGGGTGGGGGCGGGGGGAGGCGGGGGGGGGGGGGGGTAAAAAAATTAAGGGGGGGGGGGGGGGGGTGGGGGGGGAGGGAGGGGGGGGGGAGGGTGGGGAGAGGGGGGAGGGGGGCTGGGGGGAGGGGGGGGGGGGGGGGTGGGGGGGGGGGGATGAGGGGGGGGAGGGGACGGCGGGGGGGCGAGGGTGGGGGGGGAGGGGGGGGGAGGGGTGGGGGGGGGCGGGGGGGGGGGGGGGGGGGGGGGGGGGGGGGGGGGGAGAGGGGGGGGAGGGGGTGCGTGGGGGGGTGGGGTTTTTGTGTGTGTGTGTTCTGGGGGGTGGGTGGGGGGGAGGGGGGGGGGGGGGGGAGGGGGGGGGGGGGGGGGGGGGCCGGGGGAGGGGCGGGGGGGGGGGGGTGGGGGGGGGGTGCGTGGGGGAAGGGGGAGAGGGGGGGGGGGGGAGGAGAGGGGGGGGGGCGGGGCGACGGCGGGGCGGGGGGCGGCAGAGGGGGGGGGGCGGCGGGGGGGGGAGGGAGAGGTGGTGAGGTGGGGGGGAGGGGGGGGGGGGGGGGGGACGGACGGGGGGGTCGGGGGTGGGGGGGAAGGGGGGGGGGGGGGGGGGAGGGGGAGGGGGCGGGGAGGGGAGGGGGGGGGAAGGGGGGGGGGGGGGGGTATTTTTTTTCGGGGGGGGGCGGGGGGGGGGGGGGGGGGAGGAAGGCTCGGGGGGGGGGGGGGGGGGGGGGCAGAGTGGGGAGGGGTGGGGGCGCCGGGGGGGGGGCGGGGTGGGGGGTGGGGCGGGGGGGGGTGGTGTGGGGGGGGAGGAGGGCGAGGGGGGGGCGGGGGGGGGTAGGGGGGGGGGGGGGAAGGGGGGGTGGGAAGGGGGGGTGGGGGGTCTTTTGGAGAGGGGGGTGGGAGAGGGTGGGGGGGGGGGGGAGGACGGGGGAGGAGCGGGTGGGGTGGGGACGGGGGGGGGTTTTGGTGTTGAGAGCAGGGGGGGTGGGGGGGGGTGCGGAAGGGGGTGGGGGGGGGGGCGGGGGCGTCGTGGAAGCCGGGGGGGGGGTGGGGCGGGGGGGGTGGGGGAGGGGAGGGGGCGGGGGGTGTTTGTTTTTTGGTGTGTGGTCTGTGTTGTGTGGGGGGGGCGGGGGGGGGGGGGGGGGAAGGGGGCGGGGGGGGGGTGGGGGGGGGGGGGGGGGGGACGCGTGGGGGGGAAGGGGAGGGGGGAGGGGGAGGAGACGGGGGAGGGGGCGTGTGTGGGGGGGATGGGGAAAATTAAAAAAGGGGGCGGGGGGAGGGGGGTGGGGTTTTTTTTTTTAAGGTGTGTGTGTGTGTGTTGGTGTTGGTTGTTTTTTTTGGTTTTTTTGGTTAGCGGTGTTTGTGTTTTGTTGGTGGGTGTGGTTTTTGGAGGGGGGTGTGGAGTGTTTGTGTTGAGTGTTGTGGGGGCGGAGGGGAGAGAGCGTGTGAGAGGGGGGGTGGGGTAGGAGGAGGTTGGGGTGGTTGGTTGGGTGATGCGGGGGAGGGTGGGGGGGATTTTTTAATTGGGGGGGGGGGGGGCGGTGGGGGGGTTGGGGTGGGGAGGGGGTGTGGGGGGGGGGTGGGGAGGGCGGGGGGGGTGGAGGGGGGGGCGGGGGTGGGGGGGGGAGGGGAAGCGGGGTTGGGGGGGGGGGGGGGGGGGGGATGAGTGGGGGTGGGGGGGGGGGGAGGGAAGGGGGGGGGGGGGCAGGAGGGGGGGGCGGGGCACGAGGGGGGGGGGGGTGGGGGGGGCGGGGAGGGGGGGGGGGGGGGGTGGGCGGGGGGGGGCAGCGCGGGGGGCGGGGGGGGGAGTGGTGGGGGGGGTGGGGGAGGGGGGGGGGAGGGCGGAGGGGGGGGTGGGGGGGGGGGGGCGGGGGGGGGTTGGGGGGGTTATTTTTTTTCGGGGGGGGGAGGGGGAACGGGTGGGGGGGGGCGGGGGGGGGGGGGGGGACGAGGGGGCGGGGGGGAGGGGGGGGGAGGGGGGGGGGATTGGGGGGGGGAGGGGGGTCTGGGGGACGGGGGGGGGCGGGGGGGAGAAGCGGTGGGGGGGGGTTTTGTGCGACCGGTTTTTGTGTATTGGATGTTGTTGTGGTTTGTGTTGTTGTTGTGTCGGTGTTGGGGGGGTTGTGTTCGGAGGTGTGTGGAGGCTTCTTTCGTTGAGGTTGTTTGGGGGTGGGTGGATGGGTAGCGCGTTTTTTGGGGTGGTTGTATGGTGTGTTGGGGGGGGAAGGCGGGGGTTTTATGAGTTAGTGTAGTGATGGGGGGGCGGGTCTTAAGAGGGGGGGGGGGAGGGGGGGGGAGGGGAAGGAAGAAGGGGCGGGGGGGAGGAGTCGAGCGGGGGGTGGGGGGGGGGGCGGGGGGGGGTTTGTGGGTGTTGTGGGGGAGTGGGGGGGGGCGGGGGGGAGAGGGGGGGTAAGATTGGGGGGGGGGGGCGGGGGAGGGGGGGGGGGGGGGGGGGGGGGGGGGTGGTAGCGGGGGGGGGGGGGGAAGGGGGGGGGGGGGGGGGTAATTTTTTTAAGGGGGGGGGAGGGAGGTTGGGGGGAAGGGGGGGGTGGGAAGGGGTGGGGGGGGGGGGGGGGAGGGGGGGGGGGGGGAGGGGCGGGGGGGGTGGGGGGGGGAAGGTGTGGGGTGGGGGGGCGGGGGGGGGGGGCGCGGGGGAGGGGAGGGGGGGGGGGGGGGCGGGGGGGGGGGTAGGGAGGGGGGGGGGGGGGGGGCAGTGGGGGGGGGGGGGGGGGGGGGGGGGTTAGCGGGGGGGAGGGGGAGGAGGGGGCGCGGGGGGGTCGGGGGGGGGGGAGGGGGGGGGGATTGGGGTGGGGGGGGAGGGGGGGGGGGGGTTGGGGTGGGGGGGGGGGGGGGGTGGGGGGGGGTTAATTTTTTTAAGGGGGGGGGGGGGGGGGTGGGGGGGGGGGGGGGGGAGGGGGGGGGGGGGGGGGGGGGGGGGGGGGGGGGGGGGGGGGGGGGGCGGAGGGGGTGGGGGGGGGGGGGGGGAGGAGGGGGGGGGGGGGGGCGGGGGCGGGGGGGGGGGGGGGAATGGGGGGGGGTGGGGAGCAGCGGGGGCGGGGGGCGGAGGCGGGGGGAGGGGATGGGCGGGGTGTGCATGGGAGGCGTGGAATTGAGGGGTTTGGGTCTGTGCGGGGAGCGTGGGTAGGGGGGGTAGGGGGTGGGGTGGGTGGGTGAGGGGGTTGGTGTTGAGTGGGTGTGGGATGCGGGGGGGGTGAAGGGAGAAGATTCGGAGTGGGAGTGTGGTGTATGGGGCGGATGGTGGGCGTGGGGGGGAGGGGTGGGTCGTGTTGTGGTGGGGTATGTTTTTGGGTGGGGTGTGTGGAGACAGAGGGGGGCGGGGTGGGGTGGGGGGTGGGTTGGGGGTGCTGGGGGTTTTCCATGGGGGGGTGTGGTGGGTGTAGGGGGGGCGGGGAGGTGGGGGGGGTGGGGGTAATGCGAGGGATGGAGGGCGGGCCGGGGGGGGGGGGGGAAGGGGGGGGCGAGGGGGGCGGGGGTGGGGTGGGGGGGGGGGGGGTGGGGGGGGGGGGGGGTTGGGGGGGGGTAAAAAAATTAAGGGGGGGGGGGGGGGGTGGGGGGGGGGGGGGGGGTGGGGGGGGGGGGGGGGGAGGGAGGGTGGGGGGGGGGGAGGGGGGGGGTGGGGGGGGCAAGGGGGGGGGGGGGGGAGGAGGGGGGCGGTGGGAGGGCGGGGGGGGGAGGGGGAAGTGGGAGGCGGGAGGGGGAGGGAGGGGAGGGGGGGAGGGGGGGGGGGGGGGGGAGTGCGGGGGGGGTTGGTTTGTGTTTGTCGTTGTTGCTTTTTCTGTTTTTGTGAATGGTGTTGTATGTTTTTTTTTTTTTTTGTTGCGTCCGTTTGTTTGAATTGTGGCTCTGGGTGTTGAGGTTTGTTGTTTTGTGGCGATTTGTTTTTTGTTTTTTTAATTTTTTGTAGTTTATGTTATTTGTTTCGTTTTTTTTTGTTTCTGTTGCGTTATTGTTGATTTGCTTGTTTTTTAGGTGTTGTTTTTTTTCGATTTGTTGTTTTTGTCGTTGGTTGATTTGAGTGTTGGGTGAAGTCCTAATTGTTTTAATGAAAGTGCGTGGTGCTTTGCTTTTTCTGTTTTTTTTGTCTTGTGTGTGCGCTTTTGTTTTCGTATGTGTGTGCCTTTGTTTATTTTTTTTTATTTTTTTGTTTTTCTCTTAAGGGGGATTGTTGAGGGTTAAGGTGGGTGCCGAGTTTACGGGGGGTTGTCCAGGTTTAGGGGGGTTGTCCAGGTTTAAGGGGGGTTGTCCGGGGTGGTTAGGGGGTGGCTCCAGCTTTAAAGGGTTGTGGGTTTAAGGGGGATTGGTGTGGGGTTTAAGATGGGATTGTCTGGGTTTAAGGGGGTTGTCCGGTTATTAAGGGGGGGTTGTTGGGCTTAAGGGGTATTGTGGGGTTAGTTCTCTGTCGGGTTAAAGGGTTGGTCAGGGTTAAGGGGGGTTGCTGGGATAAGGGGGTTGTTGATGTTTAAGGGCGGTTGCATCGAGTTTAAGGGGGGTTGCCCAGGGTTTGGGGGGGTGTGGGGGGTTTTAGGGGATTTGCGGGTGTAAGGGGGGTCTTTGCAGATGATTATTAAAAAATTTGTGTAAACGCTCCGCCAGGGGGATTTGCGGTTCGAGAAATCCGCGGACGTGTAGGTTTTCATGGTCGTCGCTAAATTACCATGGATTACCTGGGGTGGTCAAAAATTTGGTTATCTGAAGAAGCTATTTTCTCATTTATTGGTGACATTCTGTCAGGGCTATAAAAGGAATGTGTGGTTTTTGGATTATTTGAGTGAAAATGTAGCCCATTTTGGTTGAGACAATATTAATTTTAGCTAAGTATCTATGGGGATTAGCAAAATCACATTTTAGACTCACATCGCAAAAAACCGATTGAATATTGGCACAAAACTTTAAGAGGGGATTTGGGGTGGAGGCCTTCTATCAAGATGAAAAACTTATATCCTTAAAGGCACTATCAGTTATTGTCTTCAACTAGAAATTCGAAACAAAAATAAAAATCAATGTTGTGTGTGTTTGTAAACAAGTTGAGCTATCCTAACATAACCTCACAAGTTATTAGCACCCAAAAGCAACATAATAACACTTAGGACAAATCTGTATGTGGTCATTACTCTCTTACATACACTTATACAAATACAGTAAATGGAGATTCATATCTTTGGCTACTCTTGCTTTTTCTCTTTCTATCAAAGTTTTCTTGGAAAAAATAACTTAGAGAATTCTACAGACTTATTCTTCACTTTTAGGCCATTCCTGCAAATCTAAAATATTTTTACTCTTGCAGGTGGATCACTGATGTGTTTTAAAGTGGGTCAGCCACCTTTAACATTCTCATTTGGCCAGCCGAAGTCTACAACCTATGCCCTGATGTAAGCCATACAGTAGTCTATAAGTACACATATAAACCAAAAATAAAGAAAATGAAAGACCACTTATGAAAGCTGAAATTTTAAAAATACGGTAAATATAAAACCTAATCATCCATAGTTTTTCATATCATCTTTATTTATAAACAAAAATAGGATCTGACTTAGTCTCATGTTCAAAACCCCTCAAAACAACAAGCAGTCATTTGCATTGTGGTTCCTTCCTAAATTAACAGGGAATCCACTGGAGGGCCAGTAATGTAAAGATGGCGGCGCTGCGGGGAGGGTAGCAACTGAAGAGTTGTTAAGTTTATCTATGGTGTGGTTTATTTGGAGTCAGTTTTGAGATGGGCTCAATGTTGTTTAAAGCTTGGAGAAAGTTTGGGTCTAGACACTACCAGGCTAGCATTTTGTGACCGGGTAGATCAATTGTGGGTTAGTCCATTTGCAGTCTTACTCCCCCTGTGGAAAGATGGAATTGGAGCCTTCCAAAGAGGGAGTGAGTATGTTAAATGTAGTTACTGCCATAGGCTATTCCATTTGAAATCTATACTCCCCGTGGAAAGGCTAATCGAGTCTCTAAAGGGAGTGAGTATTTCAAATGTAGTTTACCAATGGGCTAATCTATATTAATCCATAATCCCCTGTAGAAGACTTAACCTGAATCTTGGTACGAGATGGATTGTGTAATTCAAATGAGTTATCCAATGACTATTCCATTTGATATCCATACTCCCTCTGGGAACAACTTTACCTAAATCCTCACAGAGGAGTAATTTCTAATTTCAAGTGTATTCACCTATGGGCTATTTTCCATTGAAAAATCCATATGCCCCCCGAGAAGATTTTTTAAATACCTACTCTTCCACAGAAGGAGTTGAGTACCAATGAATTACCCATGAAGCTTATTCCTTTTGAAATCTAACTTAATCCGAGTCTTCCACATAGGGCAGTGTATTCAAATGTGATACCACTTAGTTTTTCCATTTGGAAAATTCATAACACTGATAGAAGATTTTACCTAAAAATCTCCACATAGGATGAAACGCCCATTGATGGGTAGGGGCCACAACAACTTGCAGTAAACTGTCATGATGTGAGTACCTATGCTTCTTGCGAGAAATAAAGGTCGTCCCAAAAGTTTCCTGATGATGAATGCTCCTGCATAATGCAGTCATATCTTGAAGAGCACTCATACAATCACATCATAGAATTCCTCCCAAATCCGTTTTTATGGTCAATTTGAATAATCATATATTGACAATGGGTGAACTTAAGATGCAAATGTAACCCGAGTAATTTGCATAATGTCCTTTGATCAAGTTGCTGTCGGTGCGTGAAAAGCGTGTACTTTGGAGTCATGTGCGGGGCTAAATGCATTCAAGTTATCACCTGGGATGAAAACAAATACACCAAACTATCAAATTAATAACGTGCGTGGATTCGCTAACATCTGCCCAACCCACGGCGCAACATGCTCTTGTAGAGACAAAGTCCTCGAAGGACATTGCATGAGGTATTCCTCCACGGGCTTTAACATAATAGTCATTGGCTGTAGAGATACGAGTTTATATTGGTCTCAAAGGCCATCAACCCTAGACTATCCAAGTAACGTGTACCACTAGGTGTTAACTCTGTTTATTTGATACGTGTACAGATTTTGAAATGTCATGAATTAGCTCTCTTTATCTCAGGCGACCCAACATGTCTTCACATTTGTAAACTCAGAATATGAATCGGTTTATATGGTCTCAAAGGCCATCACCCTAGACTAATAGCCATTAACCGTGTCCCCACTGGGGTTAACTCTGTTTATTTTGAAATACTTGTACAAGATTTTGAAATGTCATGGAAGTAGCCTCTCTTTATCTCATGCGACCCAACATGTCTTCACATTTGTAAACTCAGAATATGAACTCGCGAGTTTTATTTGGTCTCAAAGGCCATCAACCCTAGACAATCCATTAGCGTAGACCACGGGGTTAACTCTGGTTATTGAATACTGTACAAGATTTTTGAATGTCATGGAGGACCTCCTTTATCTCAATGTGACCCGACATGTCTTCACATATTGTTAAACATCCAATAAACATCCAAACACAATCTCAAATCTGAGCAATTGCTTGCAATTGACTTAGAATGCTGGTTCCAACTGCGAATGTAGTGGTTTTTAAATTTTCATATTTTTTTGTACAAACAAATATTCAGGGGGAAAAATTAAAAGGTGGGTGGGTGACCCGATCATGCATATCCAATTCATATGTTTGTACTCTCACATGGAAGCATATCCCCAAAAACGTCTGATTTCAAATTTTTGAGTTAAATCGGCCCAGCGGTTTGGCACTAGTGAATAAAAATGTGTACTAATATTGGCCCTAACAGTTTGTGTTATAAATGTGGTATACCACACTGTGAGCCAGTTTTGTTCATAAAAATCGAAAGGAACCTTTCCTGGGCCTAAATTTCACTGAGGTATGAGAAAAATAATGATCAATTAACATTAGACTGACCCATTTTCCAAGCAAAACGATAAAAACAAGGCATAGGTGCAACATGGTGCACAGGCAATGAGTGTGTGTGCTTCTAACGCTTGCATTTATACAAGATGCAAACGTTAAGGAATACTTTTAGGGTGAATCAACATGAGCCAAATAATCCAGTTCATTTAGGTGCTTTTATATAGCCTACACTACAGCAATATTCAAGTTCTGACAATAAACATATTTACTTGACTGTAGGTTCAGGTCCTCTTTAGCTAGTTTTAACATTACACCCATATAACAAATCAATGTTAAAGTAAACGGGAAATATAGGGTTAAGTGTACATGATATTCACCATGCCCTTTGCTTGCAACCTTGCAATGCAACCCAATGTGTCATCTCTGTAAATAGTTAGGTGCATATAGAGCGTACATCAGGCTAAATAAAATTGAAAATGAAACTTTTTGGGAATAGACTGTCTTCTGTAGAAGCCATGAAATCTGTGGAGTATCAATGGTTCTGACCATATGTGCACAGACTAGAGTATTTGTTTGATCTATTAAAATAAATATGTTTGTGGGACAAATAATGTAAATTTCAATCAAATCTTTTAAAAATAATTTTTTTAAAAATTCCTCCATTCTTTTCACTTTTGGAACAGACCCATCATTTTTAAAACTGGGATTAGTATTCATACAGAATAAAGACAAAAGGAAAAGAAAAAAATACATCTACATCCCCATGACCGCACAAGATCTGACTTAAGATTGATTTGCAACTTCCGTGCACGTGTCTTGTCCAGTCTTACTGTCTGTCAAAAATGCTTCTCATTTTTTCTGACCTCCGAAGTGAAAACAAGATAAACATTTTTCTACTCGGGGGCAAGCGGTTTATTCACCTGCTCCATTGTTGCTCGTATTTCCTATTTAGCATCGTCAGAAACTGAGAATTCCCTTTTGCTGCCGTCAACCAATAACAGCAGCTGAGTGCAAAAACTAATTTTGGAAAATAGCCTATTCAATTTGGGCTTTAGACCTAGCAAACTACCCGCCCCGTTGTAGGAATCTGTACCCGTCACCAGGCATCTACTCTCTTGTGTGCCAGCAATGTTTGCGGTTTCAATGCTCATGCATGAAAATCCCAATGAAAATTTCATATTTCCAGAGAACATGCGTATGCACTCGTAAGGTGTATCCCTTTTTCCATCTTTAACGCACTCGATATCAATTTTGCAACAGTGATAACGCCCAAGTGTTACCGAAGGCTTCCTGAAGCACATAGATAGAATAGTGTTTGTGCATGGAAATTCTAATCACAGGGACTAAACTGTTAATTAGGTCGATTGACTTTTGAATTTTGGTATGTTGCATTATGCTGCAACTTTTATGTTTTAAATTCCACACCTCCCTCTATTGCACTCAATTGATTTGTAGTGCTTACTTTATGTTTTACAGTTTCAATTAGATTGCTACTCACTTCATTGGTATTGCTTACTTTATTCTTTACATGAAATCAGATTGTGCTAATCAATTGATTGTATTGCTTAAATAAATCATGCGTTAACAAAAATATCTTTCAGGAACATGCGTATGTACTCTTAAGGTTATCCTTTGCCATCTGTACTCACCTCGTTATCATTTTGCAACGTGAGAACCCCAAGTTTTACCGAGGGGCTTCTGGAGGCACAGGCTAGATGTGTTTGTGCATGGAAATTCTAATCAGCAGGGACTAAACTGTAAATGAGGGTCGGCACTTTTGAATTTTGTATGTTGCAATTATGCTGCAACTTTTATTTTAAATTCAACACCCCCCTCTATTGCTAATCAATTGATTGGATTGCTTATTGTGAATTATTTACATGAAAATTAGATTGCTAATCATTGGATTGGTATTGCTTAATTGATGCTTTACAAGAAATTAGATTGCTAACAATTGATTGGTATTTTGCTTATTATGCTTTACATGACAATCAGATTGCTAATCACTTGATTGTAATGCATCATTGTGATTTACATTACATTAGATTGCTAATCAATTGATTGGTATTGCTTAATTGATGCTTTACATGAAAATTAGATTGCTAATACAAACAAATTGATTGATATTCTAATTGAATGCTTTTCATGAAAGTAGATTGCTAATCAATTGATTGGTATTGCTTAATTGATGCTTACATGAAAATCACATTCCAGGAGAACAGCGTATGCCCTCACAAGGTGTATCCCTTTGCCATCTGTAGCGCACCGGTATCATTTTGCCACAGTGCGAACCAAAGTGTTACCGGGGCTTTCTGGGCCACTGGAATATAATAGTGTTTTGTGCATTGAAATTCTAATCAGCACGGGCTAAACTTTATAAATTAGATTCGAGTGCAGTTTGAATTTTGTATGTTGCATTATGTATTTCAAACTCTCCCCCTATTGCTACTCAATTGATTGTATTGCTTAATTGGATGCTTAATGAAAACATATTCCATTAGAACATGTCATAGGGCACTCGAAGGTGTATCCCTTTGCCATCTGTACGCACATCGTTATCGTTTTGGTCAACATGAGAACCCCAAGTGTTACCGATGGCTTTCTGGAGACATGTCTATCGAATAGTGTTTGTGCATGTAAATTTTAATCAGCGGACTAAACTGTATAATTAGGTTCGAGTGTACTTTTGAATTTTGTATGTTGCATTATGCTGCAACTTTTATTTTAAGTCAACACCTCCCTCTAATTGCTAATCAATTGAATTGTATTGCTTAATAATTATTTAACATTAAATTAGTGCTAATCAATTGATTGGTATTGCTTAATTATGCTTACATGAAAAATAGATTGCTAATCAATTGATTGTATTACTAAACTGAAAATCATATTGCTAATCAATTGATTGGTATTGCTTTAAAATTTTTTTTTTTTTTAATGCTTTACATAAAATCAGATTATTGCTAATCCATTGAATTGGGGATTGCTTAATGTATGCTTTCCCATGAAAATTATTCCTAATCAATTGATTGTTATTGGTTACTGATGATTTACATGAAAATTAGATTGCTAATCAATTGATTGTATTGCTTAATTTAATGCTTGACATAAATCAGATTGCTAATCACTGGTTGTATTCATAATTTATGCTTACATGAAATCATATTCCAGGAGAACATGCGTATGCACTCGTCAGGTGTATCCCTTTGCCATCTGTAACACACTCGGTATCATTTTGCAACAGTGAGAACCCCAATTGTGTTACCGCGGGCTTCCTGGAGCACATAGATAGAATAGTGTTTGTGCATGAAATTCTCCTCATCAGGGACTAACTTGTATAATTAGGTTCGAGTGCACTTTTGGATCTTGTATGTTGTATATGCTGCACTTTTATTAATATTCAGAACTCCTGTATTTTAACTACATACTAATGATTTGTCAATCAAGGATGACCCCCATGGTTTTGCTGCTATGTACGTGCTGCGCACCTCGTTCCAGAAGCGTGCTGCAGATTAGTTCCAGAACTGTGCTGCACACTAGTTCCGGATGCACATTATAGGCATGAATCTATCATCACACTTTTTTATTGTGTGATGGCATTAGTTTTGAAATAAGTGGTTTATGGTGCCAAGGATTCAATAGAACAAGAATATGCTGATGGAAATGCATTACGTATTTCAGCAATAATTGTTTAAGGAATGTTTAATGTAAAATTGTTGGGGATTTGATATGAAATGAGAAGGGTCTTGTACATTGCTACATAAGTGTTTTGTTACAACATGGACAAGCTTCAATTTGTGACAATTTTTGTGGGATAAAAATATGCCAGTAATAGGCATTGTTTGTAATTTCCATGAACCAGTGTGTAATATAGTTGAATTTCTAACTATCACGACTGTATTTATGACCCAAAACATGTGTATAAGTATTCAAGTTGTAGCTATGTAACATTGATTGAAAGATTGGAAAAAAATGTGATATATTTTAGTTGTATTTTTGAGAAATTGTAAAACCAAATATCACATGGGCTCAATGTTAACATAAATATCAGATGAGTAAGAAAGGCGGCTAGATAAAGATCTTTATATGGTTTTTTTTTTTTTTTTGTTTTTTTTTTGTTTTGCAGCAGATGATAGATTAAATTTCAGAATCAGTTCATGTCAGCCATCAAACTTGGTTTAAATTTCAGAAACTTGACACAGCGGTGCTGCTGTAACTCTTCAAATGGTACACATGGGCATATACTTCTGAAGTGTGTAAAGACCTATGTACACAGGATTGCATGTTGAATTTTCATGGGAAAATGCATCAAAAATGTACCATTTGTACACAAAAGTAATAAAGCAAGAAAACATTAAGCCCAAAATAAGATGGCCATGTGTCTCAGTTTAAAAATTAGTAGCAACCCCTTGTCAGTACTATTCTGAAAGAAGTCATGAAAAAAAGGAAGCTTGGTAATAAGTGGGTTTATACTTCATCAGCAGAATCAACGATTAGTCTTCCAGGACATGCTTTTTTACGTATGTATGTTCATACATCTGGCATGCAAAGATTGTTCAAAAGATTAGCATTGGTTTACATCTGCCGATGAAGTATTTCACCACAATAATCAGTTTGGGAACAGCTTTTCCTGAGAGGAGCTTGTACGTCATGATTAAGTTGTAATTGCACATGCATGTTTAATAATCAGAAAGTATGCATAAAGGTTACAAGGGATGATTAAAATTGATCATTAGAGGGTCAGTAATAAGATTGAGGTGTGAACTTGGTGTACGCATCGAGCATGAGCAACGTTTCATTGGCGGTGGACTGAAGGTATCATTCAAAACCCAACCACCACCACTGCTTTCTTCAGGAGGGACTGAAGGAATGAGGGAAGGTTGGGGAAGAAGAAATAGTTGCAAATTCGGGTGGAACTCGAACCCAGGTTCCATGAACGGTTGTGCAACGCTACGACGGTGTCCTGGCCCAGCCAGCGATTTCGTGCCCATCATTGAGTCTTGGTTTGATGACATCATTGCATACATTCTGGATTAGTGCAGTTTTCTCACTCAGTGCGGTGGGATTTTGCAAGATTCAGTGATCTTAGAGTGAATCCTGTTCATAACAGTATCAGTTGTTTATTTGTCACCAAATCAAAAAAATCTGATAATTTACCTCAGAATATATTTCTTCACGTTGATGGAAAATTCATAGCCGGTCATGAATTGGCTGTGTGAGTGGTGCAACAGCCAATCAGAAAACACTGTACTCACGGTATGCCATCTGCTCGGTGTGAAAGCTGTATGTCAGCAACCTGTCGTAACTTGGCAATTACTAATAAACTTCACATTTGGTGGTATTATCCTAGACTTGTGCAATGGCCAACTAAATGTGTTCAATCAGTACCTTGACTTATTTATGCGTAGGTATCAGATTTCATAGCAAACCTGTTATGTGAGCTGGTTTTTAGGTTGCAAAGTTTTGTTGTAATAGCAAAGGAATAGCCATTTTGTTATTTCAACAGACTCAAGAAGGCAAGTTGGTTGTGATGTTTGTTCTTGATGCTTTTGCACAATGCATGCAAAAAATAATATAAATACCAACAATTAAAAAATAAAAAAGTCATTTTAAGCCCCAATTATGTTTTCCATGTGTACTGTTGCTTTTCTTGAAAATGCGATTGATAATCAATTGATTGGTATTGCTTAATTGATGCTTTTCATGAAAATGAGATTGCTAATCAATTGATTGGTATTGCTTAATTGATGCTTTTCATGAAAATGAGATTGCTAATCAATTGATTGGTATTGCTTAATTGATGCTTTTCATGAAAATGAGATTGCTAATCAATTGATTGGTATTGCTTAATTGATGCTTTTCATGAAAATGAGATTGCTAATCAATTGATTGGTATTGCTTAACTGATGCTTTATATGAAAATGAGATTGCTAATCAATTGATTGGTATGCTTAATTGATGCTTTTCATGAAAATGAGATTGCTAATCAATTGATTGGTATTGCTTAACTGATGCTTTATATGAAAATGAGATTGCTAATCAATTGATTGGTATTGCTTAACTGATGCTTTATATGAAAATGAGATTGCTAATCAATTGATTGTTATTGGTTAATAGATGCTTTACATGAAAATGGGAATGCTGATCAATTGATTGGTATTGCTTAATTGGCAAGGAATTTGTATTTTTGCTTTTACAAAAGCTTCCATTTTTGCAGGCTTAACTATTCTATGGTTGGGGATTCAAATGGTTACATTTGTGTTGCACAACGTTTGTGTATCAGAAGTTGCGATTTGAAATATAAATTGTCCAATGAGTAGCATCTTTCTATCTCTACCCCTCTTTCCCCCCTTAAGATGGATGAGTAGCATCTGTCTACCCCATTTCCCTCCTTAAAGACAAAACTATGAATTCCCTAGAACAACTTCACTGTTGAAAATGTACGGCCATAAGACACAACAGATGTCTGGATTTCCAAAAGTTCAATGTGTCCCCTGAACATAACCCATTTCTTGCAATTATTGAAGACAATAAAGGCAACATATAAAGCATCAGCACAAAATAATTTCAAGAAATATCCGATCGTGGTCATTTGGATGAATTAACTGTAGTCTCTCGCCATGGCTTACAAGTGAAACTTAGAAGGTGAAGCCAAACCCGATAAGATTGCGTTGTTGTGCTACTTTTACCACCTGGCATCAGCGAGGGCTCTTATTTCAGTTGGACAGGCACGCAGACAAGCTGGCGACTTGCTCGGCATTCATAATACACTTGAAATTAAATGTTCACGGTGGCCACAGTGTATGCGTTTGCTTCTATTTTTAATACATTATTTAGTGCTTCAATTGGGTAGGGAACACAGGAGCATTGTCATTGTCTTGGCATTTTCCCCTTGGGATTGCAGGGAGTAGAGAAACGGGATGTACTTGTGATACTTTTACCTGAAGCCATACATTATGTTTGGTGCCTGGGACCCCAAATGCTCAGATAGACTATATTCTGTGCTCATTTTGTGACTTTACTCGAATTTGGTTTGTGGAATGATAATGATGTTAGAGATAAGTGCCCATCTCAGACTCCTAGGTTGGTTTGTTTTGTGAAAATTTTGTTAGAACAAAATAAATGTGATCCCTTTATTGAAAGATAAGCAGAGGCTTCAGAAAGTTAAAGAAAATCAGGAGCAATTAAAACTCCAAACATCATTATTATCTTTAAAGGTGCATTTGTGTTCCGCACCAATGGAAAAATATGTCATGAACACAGAAAATCATGTTGTAAACGGAAGGGTACCTTTCAGTGTGAACCACTTTCAATATTTGTATAGCCGGTGATGTCAGATGTCAAAAAAAAAAAATTAAAGAGCACAATCAATCATGAGGCTGGCAGTTGATCTCTTCAATTTAATTGGCTATCTCATATGGAACTCTATAATGAAGATTAGGGTTCTCAATTATATTAGCTGAAGGTCCAGAATCTGTTAAAGTTCTCTACTTGAGGGCCAATCACACTTGAATTTGTTTTATTCCCATTAGATTTAGAGGCAAGTCAAGGCCAGATAACCATTGGTGATGGTGTTGGGCCGGATTTTGTGGCCCATAAGGCCATCTATTGAGAACCCCTTATGTAGATGAACCTGCCAACCAGGCTAGTGTATTTGAACATCTTACACTTCTTTGTATGCTGGCAGGCAGTTGCACAGCTTTCAGAAGCAAAGAACTTGTGCTGTGTAAAAAGTGGTAAATTTTTACACTGGAGACACCATGCTTGCGGTCATTTCTGTTGAATGCAGTCCAATCAAATGGATGTCATGATAAAAAGGCCTGCCATGGACGGTTTGTTATTAATGCATGAGTGACTTGAAAGACTTGCATGTCACACCTCACAAGACCATGCATTTGGCTGCATCCGTATTACCTTAAGGGTTCGTTCATACTTGCACTGCAATGCAGTTGCTGTGGCAGGTAAATTTTTACTGCAATGTGTCCACACTCATCCTTCGCGGCACTCCTAATCGATTACTGCAGGTCAACAGGTCACCGATTGCACTAACGTGCAGTAAACTTGCGAATGATTGCAGGAAAATTTGGTGAGAACTGCACCACTGCACTACATACACAACCGCAACTGCATCTTGCTCGCTTGCAGTTAAAATAAATTTTTACCTTTGTTGCAGTACTGCATAGCAATTGCAATACTGCATAGTGATTGCAGTAACGATTTTGGTAGACTGGCTTGCAGCACTGCACTGCATGCAGGTTAAGTAATGAACGAACCTTTTAGTCGTGAGAATTGTAACCCATTATACGTCCCTCAGATTTGCCCGAGTAACTCTTGCTCACCTTTTATAGTAACCCAGGTAAATGTCAACCATGCTCCATGGTTCACCATTGTCATCCGATGGTAAGATAACTGTGCTTGACCAGGGTCAACGCGCTGGCCATCACTTTGACCATGGTCACCATGGTCAACCATTTGTATGGCCAAGCACAGTTTGCCATGGTCACAAGCACAGTTCTCACCATGGTTGACAATGTGAACCATGCTAGCTTGGTTGACATTTCATCCCTGGAGTACGGAACAATGGCTCATAGTTAATCGGGCAAATCTGACCTGGACGTGTGGGTACCAATTCATCAGACTAGGTAATGTACTCATGAACGCATACAAATCCCCAATGATATGTTTTCCCCATGTAGATTTTTTATCATTTACACTGTGTGTAGTAGGAGATAAGGTAATTTCTTTTTCAAATGGAACACTCCCATCTTTGGAAGATTTAGTTGATGCCTTCCATTGGTAACATACATTTGAAATACACACTCCCTCTGTGTAAGATTTAGGTGGTCTTCCACAGGCAGAGTGAGGATTACAAATGGAATAACCCATTTCTGTGATTGAGACCCCCAATTCCATCCATTTGCAGACATGAGCAACATGATTTCTTGATTGAAATTTTTAACCCTTAGGTTCCTCCAGGTAGACAG
The DNA here is from genome assembly GCA_023653785.1 of Ophioderma brevispina. Classification (NCBI taxonomy): domain Eukaryota; kingdom Metazoa; phylum Echinodermata; class Ophiuroidea; order Amphilepidida; family Ophiodermatidae; genus Ophioderma; species Ophioderma brevispina. Next base: position 86,394 of record JAMKCH010026946.1, read on the forward strand.
GGATGCATATTATTCCTCATCTTCTGGAGATGGCCAGCACAACTGCAAGTCCATCTCAGGCAAGATTAATAATATCAAAACAAATATATAAATTGTATATGTTAAATATAACCGTTTTCTGAGGCTATCGCTAGGAAGTGATGGACAACACTTTGGACTTAACCCTATAGATATATCTATTGCGCCTCTACCAAACTGGCTTGAATTGGTAGGTGGCAGATACTAATATAGATAGGTTGCCAGTTCAAGTTCGGCCAAGTACACCTGGTTTTTTGTTTCATGAAAGGCGATGAACTAACAAGCAATTTAAATGACTCATTGAAGTCAACAAACCCGGCCTGTAGCCCATTTTATATATATTCACTTGGTAAAATGGTAGAAATCTGATCCGGTGGGGTACATGTAGTGCACCTCTGCTTCCCTAATTTTATCAAATAAATCAATATGATAGACATCAGGTATATCCAGTTTGTAACCAATACAGGATTACAATCCATTTTGTGGGTCTTTGCCATAAAAGTCCATTCCTGGAAGTTTCAGATGGTACTACAGGAAAGGCCTCACTTTTTTGTACTGCAAAAGATAGGAGTTAAATCAGCCTGTTGATATTGTATCCTATTGCAGCCAGCAATCCTTATGTACTCAAAGGGCATCAACATTTTATATATTGCTAGTCTAGACCCAGAGGGTGTATTGAGTCAATCCCAGAATGCACCAGTTTTGGGAAATTTCACCATAGGGTCATGTGACCCCACAAAACATTCTTAAGGGCAGTGTCAACCCTGGTGCTTTTGTTTTTACACGAATTTCTGATTTTTTGCACCATTTAAAACATCAAACTGTGTTCTATAGTTACCAACAAAGGTTATCCACTGCAGACAATCCTGAGCTGTATTTTTTGCCAATTTAAAACAGCTATTTGACCATTTAAAGTCACAAAAACCGTTTGGTCTAAACGGCGGGAATTTAAGCACATTTCACGCCGTCAGGCGCAAGGCGCACCATCGCGTCGCGCGGTGAATTTTTGCTGCGTAATGAAGCGTGCGCGTGTTTTATGTACTTTTGCGCGAAAGCATCTTGGAAAAACGCAATATAATATTTGAAAATGTAAACAAAGCGCTAATTTACACCAGATGAAATTTCAATTTCTTCTAATTTCTGGAGTTAGAGACAATTATGTTTGATTCAATAGTGCATAAAGATGTATTTTCATCACTTGCACAACATACTCAATTTTGAAGTTCAAAGATAAAGTTATTTGAGAAAGAGACAGCTTGAAATGGCGTGAAAAGTCACTTTTTTACTAAAACACAGATTTTCTCAATGTTCAATTTTCGCAAAATTTGGCAAATTTTCAGACAAGATAACTCCAAAAATACCGAAGTAAAAGGTAAGGTTTAACGTTCCTACGATAGCAATCGGTCTTCTCTAGGGACGGTTTTCTAAATTTTTCATTTTTCGATTTCTAACTAAGATATTCTCCAATATATACTCAAATTTTGGAAAAGAAAAGTAAAAATCACACTTTTCTGACATTTTTTCCTTATATTTCGAAAAGTAAGCTCTATTTTCAAAAAATGAAAAACCGTCCCTAGACAAATTTGTCTTGTTTCTAAAAAATAACATAAGAAATCATGAAAATTCAAATTGTTTTTGTTATGCTGTCTGAAAATTTGGGGCAAAATTGTGTTTTTTTAGTATTTATCTCAAAATACGGAAAGTTTTACATTATTCTGATGCCATCATCGGGTTCATCGTCCAATTTCTTTCTAGAAATGTATACTTTTACATACAATAATCAAATATTTACAAAGTTACAAACCAAAATAGATACTCGGAAACTCAAGGTTCACACTGCCCTTAACACACAAAACCCTGTTTTTACACTCATTTTATTAGCCCACAAGGCGTTAGTACTTAGGGAATTTTTAGCATGATCATGATCTGTCTTGTGGTTCTTTAACTTTTGGAACACTTTATATCCCTAAGTACTGACATGTGTTTAGTATAGTACAGTATAGGTACAATGCATTATGGGATTGGTTCAAAACACCCTCTGTTCTAGACTCTGGTGTAATGGCAATAGTCTAGTGTCCATTGAATGTCTGTCAGGCTTCTTGTACAGCTAGCTCAAGCGATACTACCAGCTAGTGAATCACAGACTACTGGGACTAGGTTCTATTGTGTGTTCAGTCAAAATCGGCAGAATCCAAAACATTCCATCAACGTTGCATATCATTGAATACTTAGCTGGCATAGCGTTAAATCACATCTGATTGTCATCACAGTTTCTATTACGGATGATATGCGGATAGGTAGGCCGTCTTGCACTAGCAAGTCTTGACTGTGTGTTCTTTGCGACATTCGGAATGCCGCACGAAGTCAATGACTGATGCAAGAATCAACCACTACAGTGCCATACAATTTGAGACATTTTTGCTTGTAATCATATTGAGATAACATCAAGCTTCTAGGAAATTACTATGAGCAGTTCTAGAAGGTGAAAAGTGTAACTTGATCTTGTGGGTATGACAATTTGTCCTGATAAACATATGCCACATTCTGCAATTTTTTATATGTTAACAAAAATGTTGTACTGCCGCAGCAACAATTTGAAGTGGCATGCAATACAATGATTTTCTAACATTAGTGTATGGATGAAAAGTAACATTTAACAATTTTAACTTCAGGGAGTACTGAATTCCATATGTAAGCCCCAGCGCATAACGCACCTCTTAAAATTGTGCATTTGTTTCATTCAATTCAACTTTATTCAATATCATATGTACAAAATCGTGGCACAACAAAAACAATGATATGATATCAAAAGGCCAAACTGACCTGAGGTGATCATGCCCTGAATGAAGTATTGAATCATTAGTGTACTTTTTTTTTTTTAGCCACACTGGGCACATAAGTCACACCTATTTCTGTTGTGGTGCCAAATTCAGCTACTCCTAAAATATCTTTTTCCTCAATTTCTAGGAGGTTCTTCAGTCATAGCATAACTCTATATTGTTATATGTGATAGTATTTAATTTTTTGTGCAATAGTTACACTTGCAGGATTGTTTGCCTACACCATAAATCCTATAGGACAAAACTATTACTACAGGCTTTAATATATGTTCTCTTCTGAAGTTAACCCACAAATTGCACAATATATAAGCATCATGAAATTTACCACTAGTGAAACTTTTTTCCTAAGGAACCATAGCACGCAAGAGTTAATAAATCTGAAACAATATAGTAGCCAGATGACTGTATTTACAACATCAAGTTTAAAACGGCCACATATACATGGGCTTAAGCCGGACTTTAAATTAAGGTGGCAAAAAGATTTCACATATCATGTGTCCCTAAAACATCAAAGAACAGATTTCTGCCTTGATGTAAGCTTTCCATCAAAACATCCCCATCTGAAAGACTTCAAGGGGGATGACCGATTTAAGGATATGGAGTTTTCATGTTGATAGATTGGCCTTCACGCCAAAACCACCTCTTTAAAGTTTCACACCGATTTCAATCCGTTTTGATGCTAGAGCAATAAAGAACGTTATTTTGTAAGCCCCATAGAGTACATAGAGTAAAATTAATAGTGTTGATACAATGGGGCATACATTTTCGCTCATAACTTCCAACCAAACACCTTTGGCTCTAAGATTTCAACAGGGTAATGAGAAAAATAGTAGCTTTCTTCTGATACCAAAATGTGACGCACGTCCGGTAAATCTGGGGCTTCTGGGTAACGAGGCTATTAGCGATCGGCCATCGGTCCCTTTAAATCTGAGAAATGTTCCTTTCCAAAATTGTTAATTTTTTAACTTTGTTTGGAGCAAATACTAATTCGGCCTATTTTTAGTATTGAATATAAGCAAATCAAAATCACCTTTTTTCTCCTCTTTTAAGACATTTCTGTAGCTGAAATACAAGGTAAGAAATCTCTTGAGTGTTTAATCGATATGAAATTACTACATGACCCATATTTGGGTGCCTCAAAATCTCTCATTGTATCTTAATTAATTGAATTATGCCCATCATATTTACTCTGTTTACAGTTCACAATTTAAACATTCTTATTTAGATTATTATTCCTACATGATAGAACATTCCTAGTATTGAGAGTTAAGGACGTAACAACACATTCACAAATTATTTTTTAAAAAGGCAAAGTGGTTGTAAATCTTTTATATCGTAGACCAAAATTATCCTTTCCACCCATGTAGGGGGATTTGCAGGCCTCTGGACATCTTAGAACCCTAATAAAGCAAATCAACATCACTTCTTGAATGTAGATGTCTTGCAAAATCCTGGAAACAGAAATATGAATATCCGCATTATAGTTGGGCAAATACCGTCATGATTTTTGTGACAGTATTTGAATCCAATCCCTGGAATATGGGAGTTTTTGTACAGAGATCTGTGTGATTTCTCAAGGGAAGCCAGCCAGAGTAATGGGGTTTAACAGAGTGTAATATTCAATTTCATAAACAAGCACAGACATATGAACGGGCTTTTGTTATGGAAGTATGGATATACTAAAGTGCAAACAGTTCAGACTCTTTCTCTCTCCCCTTTCTCGCCCTTGCCTCTTGCTTTCTCTCTCCCTCCCACTCATTTTTCGCCCACCTTTGTTACTGTCTCTCAATCCCATTTTCTTTATCCCACTACCTTCCTCATTTCCTTTCCCCTCTTTTCCAATTCTCTCTCTCTCCCACTCCCCTCCTCCCACTATCCCTCTCCTTCTTCCTCTCCATTGATGTGTCTAGCCATAGGGCTTTGGTTGCTAGAGCCCATGGGTGTTTTGCCAAAAAGATGTAAAATCATCCTATTTTAGTCTGAATTATAATTAGCACTCAGCTGCCCCCACCCCCTGGATGTGGAGTTCTCTGACTACACCCTTGCTGTCTTCTCCAAAGACAATTTCAAATTGAAGGTTATTGTTGAAATATATAACAAAAAGTTCATGTGTACCTGTAACACAGCCAGATTATTCATGATAGTTGTAAAGCTACTTCTACGAAAAGAACATGGACACTGCCTATACATTAGATTACATTCGCAGGCCAGGATTCCATGTTTGTTTGACTTTTTGGCCACATAAATGGAGAGTGTACATCCAGCTGCTATCTGAGCCATCAGAGTAGTAGCTGCATGATTACTTTGGTTTACAGCATATATCCTTGTGTTCCATTTAGTTTTTACATATTCATGGAATATACTTCCATTTTAAATACTATATGCAATTTTCATAAAAATTTCCCTCAAAATGTTTAAAAAAATGCGAAACAGAGAACAAGACGTGTATAGTGCCTTCAATTTGTATATAATCTAGACAGTGTGGTATAGTAACAAGCAAATACAACAACCTGTGAATGTTGAATTTGGTAGAATAGTTGGACATGAATTCTGCTGTTGTTACTATTACATCCAGATATCTGCATGTTATTGAATATTGATAAGCTAATTTGCATAATCTGTAAGGCCACCTTATTTCGGGACCACATAATTCTTGTTTGTTTAATCTGCAGCTATTTTCTTCTGTGCTCAAACAATCTCACTGTAAACCACTACCATTGTTGTAGGAACTAAGAACAGTGTATAAAAACTAACAAATTGAACTTATCCCCATGGACTAAATGTGTGTTAGCTCTTTTTGAAGCTGTTAAACAGCCCATTTACAGAAATAATAAGTATGCTGGTTTCAAATTTCTGCCAACAAGTATATGAATTTGTCATATCTAAACCACCTGGGACCATTAGAGTACTTCCACAATGGCCAATCATTTTAGTTAATTTCCTGCAATTGTGAAATAGCCCAGGGATTTATGGGATATTAAAAGTGACCATGCATTGATTGACCAGTCTTGTTGAAAGTAATGCTTTCCAATTGGAGTTTTGTATTTGACTTAACCTGAGTAAATGTATCATAACTGTCATAACATTACAAGGATTTTCATCCAATTAGCTTTTATGAAAAGTGGACTTCTTGGCCATTAAATCCAAATTTTGCAGCCTTATCTACTACATTTGAAGGGGTGACACTGTAGTGAATTTTGAGGGTTGAAAATCAGAAGGACGTAACTCAGCACTGAGAAGAAAATATTTAAAGACTTTCTTTAATGCTGCTGTAATAATGATTTTGAGAAATGTGATGTTTATATTTTCTACCTAAGCAATCATCATTACTCAAAATGTAAACATCTCATTAAAGCTCATTATATGGTACTGCCAACAAAACATATAAATTTCGTTGACAAAAAGAACAATTTGTAATATGAACAGCAGAATTAAAGAATTTCTTTAATATTTTCTTTCAGTGGGTTACGTCCTTCTGATTGTCAACCCTCGATTGTAAAGTTTGCTGAAGCATGAAACTTTAAATGGGGACACCACCTATCCCCCCAACTTACCTAAAACAAGTTGAAGATTTTTATATCATCGGAAATGGTGAGCCTTAGAACACAAGATGTACCTAAGCCTGGGACTCAATCTTACATGCAAATTGCGGTCATATCTGAAGAAATATCTCATAATATACCTATTTGTATTCTGTCTGGTAAAATGACATGAAATTCCCACATATTGTCCTATGGAGACTGCAGGGGCGGCACAACAAGCATGCTCACAGCACAAAACCGCAAGATCGGAATAAACAAAAATTTTGTGAATAAGCTTTCTCAAGGATATCTAGTGAACCACAAATAAAAACTGAAGATGCTGGAATCACAAAATGCACATTTAAACCGTTGTATTGGTAAGCTACTACTTAGCAGCTCCTTAACAAGTTTTTAAATTCTAAGTAGACTATTATGAGGGGGGAAGCAGTCATGGGCTGAATGTCTGTGTGAAATCAAAACCAATTACCTTATGGGGAACATTAGCGCACCTGAAAAACACCTGAACATTGCACAACGGTGTTGGCTTCATTTTTTTAGTCACAGGGTGTTATGCAACTCTTACTCTAAAGGAAGGCAGTATGTTCAGAGTGCATTGCAACTCTTACTCTAAAGGAAGGCAGTATGTTCAGAGTGCATTGCAACTCTTACTCTAAAGGAAGGCAGTATGTTCAGAGTGATGCACAACTCTTATCAAAAGGAAGGCAGTTGTTCAGAGTGCATTGCAACTCTTACTCTAAAGGAAGGGCAGTATCATATGTTCAGAGTGCATTGCAACTCTTACTCTAAAGGAAGGCAGTATGTTCAGAGTGCATTTCAACTCTTACTCTAAAGGAAGGCAGTATGTTCAGAGTGCATTGCAACTCTACTCTAAAGGAAGGCAAGTTAGTATGTTCAGAGTGCATTTCAACTCTTACTCTAAAGGAAGGCAGTATGTTCAGAGTGCATTGCACACA
>JAMKCH010026947.1:0-19125 GCA_023653785.1 Ophioderma brevispina
ACATTGACCAAACTCGGTGCAACTGATGAAGAGGAATTTATGTTAAACCATCTAATCATCCCTGAAGATGATTTCTGTTTCCAATCAATGGATAAAAATATCTAACATACTTCAATATGTGTTTGTGCACTTGTATTTGGCTGTAAAGTGCAATACTAATCAGATTTGAATTATCTCAAAATGTCAAATTTTAAGACCCCCTCTTAAAAAATGGAAGATACCTCCACACATCTGAACATATCTATGCTTAGCCAAGGCGTAAGACATGCTCAGGCAATATGGACTTAGCAAAATGAATTTGAGTTTTAAAGGAATGGTTGCTTAAAAATGGGTAATATTGACATTTTGCTTAATTTTGCTACTTGGTGAAAATCACTGATTTCAGGATTAGAAAAATACATCTTCTAGAAAGACTGCGGGTACATAAACATGTGCAGAGATAAACAATTACATGCTTAACAAAAAGATGATTCAATAATGTAAATTTGTTATTTAATTATTTAGTAAGGTTTCCTTCTATTTTGCCAATTTTTCATTTTTTTCACGCAAATGTAAGAGTAAATATGGCCATTTTTAAGGTGGGGGTCCATTTCACCATTAGGCGACGAAAATAAAAAACCCTGTTTTACGGGCCCGACCGACCCTGATTTTTCAGTTTTGCAGATTTTTTTTTTTTTAGTTTTTCCAAAAATCATGTAAAATCAGCCTGTTTTTAGCCCAAAAAAAAAAAAAAAAAAAAAGTATTTGGGTTTTGTTGCTGCCTCATGTAGCCTTTGTAGCTTATGAAGGACAAAATGTCTATCTAGGCATCATTTACAAGCTCTATAACAACGGGCAGCTATGCAACATCTCCCTGTTTCTTCATTTAAGTCATAACTGGTCATTGTAACGGAGGCATGCTCTAAGCTTTGCTTTTTCCAGAGAGTATACCCCTGAAGTTTCTCAGACTTTTCTAATTTTTTCTTGATACAAGTGTATTTTGGTGATATAAAACACCTTGCATACATGATAAAGTACCTGTAAAACACCAAGTCAAAATTGATGATGAAATATAACTATAATGATTATAGAGGGCCTCCTTCATTTCTTATCCGGCGATGTCCTTTGTTATTTAATTATTTAGTAAGGTTTCCTTCTATTTTGCCAATTTTTCATTTTTTTCACGCAAATGTAAGAGGAAATATGGCCATTTTTAAGGGGGGGTCCATTTCACCATTAGGCGACAAAAATAAAAAACCCTGTTTTACGGGCCCGACCGACCCTGATTTTTCAGTTTTGCAGATTTTTTTTTTTTTAGTTTTTCCAAAAATCATGTAAAATCAGCCTGTTTTTAGCCCAAATTTATCAATTTGGGAAATTTTTTTATAGAAAATTTGTAAAAAATGCTCATTTTTTCTCTTGATTTTTCAGATTTTGGGACTATTTTAAGCCAATTTTGAGCGCCAGAAAAGAAAAAAAAATTTAAAAAAAGAAAATATTCACCCGACCGACCGACCCTACTCGAAAGGTCCGCTCGCCCGTAAAACAGGGTTTTCTTTTTTCGTCGCCTTAGGGGGGTCTGATTTATTTTTTACTTTGGTGTCATGAATTATTCACAAAACCCATCCATGCTGTGAAATTTGGTTGAAATCGGCTGACCCCCATCTTTCAGCCCTGCATGGTGCTTAAAAAAAATGCCACTTAAAGGTGGTTGTTCCGATTTATGTGTATTGTGTTCTCTACTTGATATGAGAGCCTGGCACTTGCACATACACCCCATCAAGTACCGTGGGAAACAAACTTGCGGTTTTGATGGTAGACGCAATAATGCATGTTGCAAAGCCCTATTCAATACTGTGCTAATAAAAGTGGTTAACCACTAAAACGGCGGTTTTTTGTTTATATCTTGGGAATGAAATGGATTCGAGGGCTCAAATTTCAGGACGACAATGAGAAAAATACGGCCTTTCATCTGATATCAAAATCGATACTACTTCCGGGTAAATCAGGGGGGTCCCAAAGACGATCGGAACACGCCCCTTTAAGTTTTTAGAGTTATTCTTTGGTGAGTTATGGATAATTTAGACAAAAATGGTGCAAATGATTTCGGTGGGTGGAAGGACATTGCATAGTTTAAGTAGGGTGGTCCTGGGTTCAAGGGAGTAATGGCCAGATTTAAGGGGGTTGGTTTGGTGTACTTCTTGGTGATCGCGACATTCGGCAGGGACATATTTTAGGCTTCGCGTGAGTACGAGTTCGCCTTGTTCAGTCTTAAAAATGCTAGTATAATTGAAGCAAGATCTATTATTATTAAATACATCACTTGACCAATTTTGTTTGTCAATTTCTAGTAAGCGGAGACCAATTGCCTTTTGGAACCATATGGTTATGCTGATTGTCCCACAATATGACTAAAACCAGTCACAGTATGATCAAGAATATAGTCAATTTTAGTAATCCATTTTGATTGGAAGTTTATTGATTCATTATCATGAAGAGCTTTAGTGAGAGAATAAAGTCTAAAAGAACATTTTGATTGACTACCAGAAACTAAATTGCTCCAAAAATTTCTTTCTTTTTTGCATAATACTTTATAGACCAAAAGCACCAAATTCCCCATAGATCATGGAATTAACTGCAAAATTGCTGACGTTCAAGATTCTCTGTAGAAACTTTCTATAAAACACTAAAATATGGGTTATATCCTCAAAACCCCAAATCTTGCACCCATATAGGGAATTGGTAAAACAAGGATATTGAAAAGATGCACAACATCAGTTGGGAGGTGCAAGTTGGCTGCTTTAGTAAATAGTGCAAGCACATAGCATGCTTGGCTTTAACAATTTGTTTGCTTATTGCTTTCTTAAAATTACCATCAAAGTTGAAGACTCTGCCAAGATAGGTACATTCATCACCAAATAAAATGGTAGGTTTATGCCTTAATTTGCCCCTTGAAAAAATAACTACTTCAGATTTATGAGTTTCTGTCAGATTCCAAGTGGAGCAATAATTTTAAGTGCTGATTGCAAATCAGCAGCAGTTTCAGACAAAATAATGGTGTCATCTGCATAGTGTAAAACAAAATGTTGCAGCCACATTTCAACAGTTTTTAAATGCTCAATAACAAGAGAATATATATACTTGAGACCAGCAACACCATCATGCCTCAAAAAAAGTTTCAAAATCATCTATAAAAATAGCAAAAAGTAAGGGCAAAAGATTTTCACCTTGCCGAACCCCCAATGTTAAAATTTAAAAAAAACCTAATTTTAATAATTTTAAAACTACAACAGGTTTAAAATGCTCTGACCAAAGGACTTTGTGCATTTATGCGATCCATTGAGTTGGCAACATCCGAGCAAGAGGAGGCTATAGCACTCCTATGCAATGCCAACTTGAATAATCATGGCGAGAAAAGAACACATAAAGCCTGAACTGAACCCAGCCAAGCATACACACACACTTGTGTAAGAAGCTTACTGGCATAGACTCTCTCTTTGGAGATGATCTTCAGAAATTTGTCAAAGACATTGCAGAAGAAAAGAAAGCTGTAATGGCATGCACAAAGGGCAAGACGTTTCCTTATGCCCAAAAACAAAAGAAGCAAAGATATCAACCATACATGTACCAACAGCAGCCACAGAATAGGTTCAAGCAGCCATTTAAAGGTCCATACATGTAGAACCTACAACCATTCCAGAACCAACAGCTCCAAAACAGACGCCAGAATTGGCAGCAAAGGGGCGGATTCAACCAGGGGCAAAGCAAAGGGAAAGCCCCATCAACAGTAAACGGGCCAAGCCAGTAAACCCTACCGTGGTAGGTGAATGTTCAAATCCATAGAGTATGGATAATATTGATATATGTGGTCGATTTAAGTTACGTGTTAATCAATGGTACAATTACACATCGGACCCATAATTCATTGAAGCTGTTAAGGGGTATAAATTAGAGTTCAAAGAATCTCCTCCTGTGCAGTTATTCAAACTGTACCCGTACAAATTATACAGAATCACAAATGAAAGAAATAGATGAAGAACTAGATATCGCTGTGGTCAAAGACCACGAAACCAGCCGGATTGGCTTCAAACAGCCCTGGCTTCAATCCTAAGCCTAAAACTAACCCTAGCTTCGAAACTTAGCCCTAGCCTCGAAACCTAGCCTAGCTTCGAACCCAACCATAACTAAATCTGGAGACAGATCTGAGCACAGTCGAGTTAGTGAGCTTTGACCCTAAACGACCTTCGATCTCGAAAATATTTAAACATATTTGGAATGTCATAAGGATCATTTCAAATTTCTGCCCGTTGGTAGCATTTTTTTTAAATTTGACCTCTTAATGACCTTTGTTCTCAAAAATATCTTCATCATGATTAGGATGTCATAAAGATCATTTCAGTTAAATTTTAGCTCAATTGGAGAATTTTGAAAATTGACCTTTGACCTCTTAATGACCTTTGATCTCAAAAATATTCAAATATGTTTAGAATGTCATAAAGATCCCTTTCAGTTAAATTCAGCTCAATCTGAGCATTTTGGAGAAGAATTTTGACCTTCGACCTCTTAATGACCTTTGATCTCGAAAATAGTTCAACATGTTAGGATGTCATTAAGGCTCATTCAGTAAAATTTCAGCCAATAGGGGGATTTGAAAAAAAACCTTTGACCTCTTAATGCCTTGATCTGAAAATATTTTCAACATGTTCTTGGTTGTATAAGGATCATTTCAGTAAAATTTCAGCTCATAGGGGATTTTGAAAAATAAACATTTGACCTCTTAAGGACCTTTGATCTTGAAAATATTCAACATGTTTAGGTTGTTCAGAAGGTCAATTTCCAGTAAAATTAAAAAAAAAAATCGGAGCATTTTGAAAATTTGACCTTGACCCTGATGACATCCATGACTTGTATGAAATTTTTGTAACATGCACAGTTACAATTAGCACCAAATTACTACCTTGCATATTGTAGATATGACTTTTTAAAGATATTTTAAAAACTCAGGTCCGAAATGCCCCTTTAATGAACATTGATCGCTTTGACGAGCATAAATTTGATGAAGGGTCCAAGCTGGCTTCATATCCGTATTTGTCTTTGCAATTTATCTCATTTTTATTTTTTGCGGGTGCCTTCCGACACCGACTATAGAACCACTGCCCTCAAAATGCGAATGGTCTGTTCTATCTGAAGCATATAGGATCCCTGTCTGAAAGGTCTTTCATTAAATGTTTTTATGTTATGAAAATGATCCCGTCCTAGTATTAGTTTTGGAGTTCTAGTTCTAGTGTTGGATGTGTATGCGATGTATTTCAGGCACCAAGAATGATAAAATCATGGCAGGTTTCAAATGGTCTTCTTAAAAAGCATTTATTTGATTTAGTCTTGCACCAAGACTGGCGGAGAATAGGGAGTTTGGGTTAACAACGTTGCAGGGGGATAGGGATAGATAAGGGTGAGTAGAATAGGAGAGTTATAAGTAGAATGATCGGATACAAGTCAAGTCGCCCCCAACCAAGGCGCCCCAACGCCAACTCGCCACCAGTAAACCAAGTCGCCCCCGTGCCAAGCGCCCCATGCCAAGTCGCCCCCACCACACACCAAGTCGCCCCCAAACCAAGTAGCCATACCAAGTCGCCCCCAACACAAACCCAAGTCGCCCCCATTATACACCAACTGTTCCACTCAGTGCACACACAGTCCCACCAACCACACATTTGACAAAAATACACTCAGTCTTATATAATCGAAAAAGATGTGTTACTAAAAAATTGGAGGGTAGCGCCCACCGCAAAAACTTCGATTTCAGGGTTATTGTTTTTAAATGTTTTTATTGATATTTAAAAAACTCAAATATCGGAGTACGCAAAAACTCCAAAATCAGAGGATCTATGGTCACCGCAAAAACTCCGCTTTTGAGGTCTCCATATTTTTTAATTAGTTTTATTTGTATTTAAAACTTTAATATTGTTTTGCGTATAATACGCGAAAACTAAAAACATGAGAGGGTCTGTTTCCATCACAAAAACTCCGATTTCGAGGTTCTTTCTGCATAAATTTTAATTTTTTTATTTGTATATAAAACTCCAATATTGAACTTTCTGCGTATAATACGCAAAATCCCAAATCAGAGGGTCTTTGTCCACCGCAAAAACATATTTGGGGTTTCTCCATTAATTTTTTTAGTATTTCTATTTGCGGATAAGATTTTATTTTTAAAAAACTGGTTCCCTCCGCCAGGGTATCTGGTCCCTAAAGGACACGGGTATTGATTACTCTATTAGATGGAAGATAGGCAGACATACGTGCCAAAGGCTTCTCTCCGAAACAAAGAAGTACTATATCATACGTAAACCTCTTATGTACTCAACCCAACCTCAACTTCAATTATTTCCCTTATTTCGACCATAATAATCTAATGTTAGATTTCTACTGTAGTATACAATTGTGATGTATCAATTTTGGTTTGTATGGTATGATGTATTGAAATAAAAAAGTCTTGAATCTTTACTCTTATGATACATGCGAACGATTCTACAATGATCGATTGAGGTGTCCCTTGCAAAATTTATGTTTGTCTCATAAACTTATTTTGTTTCCCAGTTTTGGATTATACGGACACCAGCCTATGAACTTTCATTATTTGTATAGGCCCTATAGTGTTAATTATTATTTTATTTTACAGAATATTTTATATTATCTTGCAAAGAAAAATATTCATCAATTAAACAGATCAGAAACATATTCAATTCTCTCCATGGAGACTCAGCTTTTAGTGTAGTCTTCAATCGCAGTCGCTTATAAAAATGCTTTGTCAAATCGGTTCACTAAATATGACAATAACGGGGACAACACGAAAAAAGGCGCAGACTTGTGTGGAGTGTAGTATTGAATATATTCGTACGCATTGTGAATTGTGTTGGACCTAATAACACTAATTTTTAGAAGTATTGATGGACGGTTGAAAATGAAAAAAAGGAGAGAACCTAGTAGATTGTGTGCAAAAAAAAGAGGAAAAGCTAATACCCCCTTCTCACAATTAGATATTTCAAAGGATGTATGGTCTAAACTTGAATATCTACTTTAAGAGGATTTTTTAAGTTTAAGGTGTAACGAGAAATTTTGAGGCATCCATATAATGTGTCATGTAGTTATCTTAATAGAGATAACACTCAAAAGATTTCTTACGTTGTACTTGGCTACAGAAATATCTTTAAAATGAAAACATACCGAAAATCTCATTTTTTTATTAAGAAAATAATATCACCATAAATCGAAAATTTGTAGCAAGATCAAAACATCAAATATTTTATTTAACTTGTTGACAGAAATACAATTCCACGGTGGAAAAAATTGAAATAGCCTCTTCTGAGCCCGACGGACGGAATTTACGACAATATAGCTACAATTAAGCACTGCGAATTATGACTTCAATTGTTACTTTGTTATTAGTTAAATCATGGACCTAATAGAGAGGAGGACCAACAACACACGAGTTTCAAAGACCCTATCACGTTGCCGCCTTTTGTTATTAAATCCTACCATGATCCTTTTTACCGGCTTAAGGTAATGCGATAATTGCCGTCTCAGCAGGAGGGAAAGCGCTCTTCGGAAAGTGGCGCGGGGCATACCGAGAAGGATTTTTAACCAATTTTGGCAATTTCAGCCAAGCGCAAGAAAATATGGAGAAAATCTATACTACTACACATAGGTATGAACAAATATGAAAACTGTAGTGCAATACAAAAAATATGTTTTAGAAAATTGATCATGCGTTTGGGAGAAGGTTTGAATATGTTTTCTATAGTTTGAAGAGTGCTGAATCATAATTTTTGCGTTCAACCGCTGGGAAAATGTGGGACATTGTAAAAGGGGGGGGAGGTTAGGCAACAGGTAAATTTGAAATGAAGTCAAATGTACACCATAGATTGGTCTCGTTATAATGATTGAAAAATGGTAGAGTCCGGCCGGTAACCACGATTTGTTTAGGGGTATGCCCGTTATACCCTGATCCGCCCTGGGGTGGGCACTTTGGCAATTGGTACTTTCTAACCGAACTTTTAAACCTTTCTTTCGACCAAAAACACATAACACCAGATTTGTTGCTTTTTTAGCCCTTTTATTTTTTTTTTTGGGGGGGGGGGCTTTTAAGATTAGGGGGCTTCCTGCCCCCTCACCCACTGATTACGAGCGGGGTATAGTTTGTTTTAAAAATGCTCACATCCAAAGTTAGAGATTATCGGAGTTGAAACGTCAACTGATAGCGTCCTAAGGTAAATAAAATTATAAATCACTGGCTAAAGGAGACCAGATATTTTTGTGGCAAATAAAAATATTGTAACACTTAAAAATTTTTCCATTCATGTAGATGCGTTTACGTCCATTATAATAATGTTAGTTTTGGTTGGTACTCATTTTTGGGTATCCAAGGAAAGATGAACACATGCTTCTATGGTCACTAAATCAATTCTGGATAATTCCTGTGACGTACTAGGCTTGTGGTATTTCCCTCCCGGAATGGGCGGGGGTCACACCCGTACACACCACTTTGGGATCACCCTTTCACTTTTGCTATCCCCCAGTAGTGTTTTTTGATGGGAGGGGGCCATGAAACGGAACATAATGTCACTTGGCAATTACATAACCCTTTCACACCCAGAAATGGGTGTTTTAGTAAGGGCAAAAAGAATGAAGAGAGCGGTAACAACCGCCCCCCCCTCATGAAACGAGGGTTAATTAATCTTATTTTTACATTTATTGTGGGCCGCCAGCTATAGCTGGCAGGACCACTTAGCAATACCTTTGTGCGTGTGTATGTATTGTGTATGTGTGTTTGTTGCTGTGTGTGTCCAAAAATTGTTACGTTTTTTTTAAATTGACTCATTGAAAATGTAACTTTCAATTGGAACCACACTTCCGTCATAGGTGCACATGGGATCCCTCATATTGATGAGGGCAAAGGTCATTAAAAGGTCACAAGGTCATGTTGAAAGGTCAAAGTCATGTGGGTCAAGTTTAAATGGGCTAACACTGTAAAATTGATCTAAATATGAAAAACTTGATAGTTCAATTGGACCAAGCTTTGGGGGGGGTTGTCCATAGGTGCACCATGCGCCCCCTCATATTTGATGAGATCAAAGTCACATGCCAGGGTCAAAGGTCATGGGCGGCCCCAGCTTATCTTCTTTGAATATAGCGAGCGCGGAAAGCCGATAACGCGAAATCTAGTTAGGTAAAAAAAAAAAAAAAAAAAAAAAAAAATAAAGTATGACTATCACACTCATATTCAGATGAACAGACATATGGAATCATTTTCGCATGTATCGGCTATCAAACGCCACACGGTAAACAAATTCAACATTGACCGTAAGTTAAAATATTACAATTTGGTGGGTTTTCGGTCGAATTCCACGTCGGGCGTGTCTTTGGCTTCCAGTTCATAATTTATATTTTTGTTACAAGGTACATTTAACTTCATAACACCTTTCTCCACGAGTCGGAAGTGATCGGAACATTTTCATATTATTTTCATATTTTTAACATTACGGGTCACAAAATCACCCAAAATGCCAGCTTTATTTTCTACAGTCGTGGCTCCACAAAGGAATGACGGGGGGGATTTTGATGGGGTTTTTCGGTATTTTCTGAACAATTCACTCTTCTATTTGGTGTTAACAACTTGCCAAAAAAGATGGACATTGAATGTACTATGCACTTTCCAAAACCCCTACAGTCAGGGTCACAACATCCAGTCAAATCACAAATTTGTGTGGACAGCTTTTTACCGTAGTCACTGCATCGACCGCGCAAAGAGATATAGATCACAGACGGCTTCGGTGTTTGCACATGAAGACACATCGGTGCCTCGCTTTTTGTCGAGTTGAATGGGTAATCGAATTTCGATAATTGGTGGTTTTTACGCGTCGTTGGTCCTTCTCTCTATTATTGTCCATGGTTAAATTTTAAACATCCCTACACAAATATTGCTAGAAAGGTCTTCTAATATTGAGGTAAAATAATAAACGGTGTCAAGTCTGTCCGTCGCATTTTTTGTACAATTTTTTCAGAAGGTAATTAACAAACCACCAACTTATATACGAGTTTACGTTTGATAATATTCCAGTTTCAAAATGATTTGCTGAAAAATATTTGTCTTTAATACACGTAATATACCTAACTCGATTAATGATATTAGTATGGAATCAATGTCCTCTTAATCTTGACACAAAATAAACACTTGCTCTGGAAGGCACTTTTTGTCAATCCATCTGACCCCTGCTTTTTGTTTCTCAATGCAATTTACTACTAATGCCTCATTAAAATAGGAAACTTATGCAACCACTAATCTGACGTCACAGAACCCAGGTTATACTTTGATTACGATATCTCTAATAAACGCCCGGGGGCCGTTGCCAGTTTTCAAAAAGGGGGGCGTTTATTTGAGGTATTTGTTCCATTATAATTTTACATTAAAAACCTGGGCAGCACCCGTCCTGTCAGAGCTGCCAACCTTTTAAAATTACCTTTCAGTACCGAATCCGTTATGTTGAGGGTCCCGTATGTGTTTGTGAGTTTCACCTTTTTCGCAAATATGACGTCCGACCGCTTGTGCAAAATAATGTATGATTCACGGTATTATTCGTTGTTACCTTACCCTGTCTCCACACGTGATGTTAGTCCGACGTTGTCCGATCACTCCCATCATGCAGTTGGCCAAAATCAGCTTATCACACTAAGGACCGAAGCCGGCCCATTACCATCCATTTCAGCATTTGAGCTGTATATAATTCCTCTTTAAAACATTGTTTTCCTTGCTGATTTCTTTCCTTACTACCACTAATTTTACGCTTAAATATTACTTCACTAGTTGCCCAATGGTACATAGCGACCATGTATCGCAACAGAGGAAATACTGCCGCCTAAACGCGTGAAACTACCATTTTGATTGGGGCTGGTACGACCTTAATTACTATTTGTTTAGCAAGAGCTTATCCAATCAAACAACAGCGATTACTGTAATTACGACCAAGGTCAAAGGATATCGTTTCATTATTTATGTCCATTGGGTCCCAAATAGTCGCTATTCTGACAGCCTGTTTATCAATTCACGGTTATAATATTTATTATTTGCTCTCTTAAATCCAATTTTTAGGGGGAATTCTGGCAATTTCGTACTTCTGTATTTTGTCAACTTCAAAACATTTTACAAATATAGAGATATCCCTACTAGTACAGAGTTGGCATCCAAGCCTAAATTCATGTACCAGTGTCTTCGCAATAGGATATCCAAAAAAATTGCTTGTCCTTTCTAATATATGGCCTAGCACACAGACTACAGTCGCTTGATATTTTAAACCACCGCTATATAAGAGCTTATCAGGTATTCCTTGCAACACATATGTCCATTAAAAATGCATTTTTTTCACAAATCTACACAAAAATTACGCAAAAAAGGTATCTGTTGCTGTATTTAGCAGGTGTACTACATTGGTTTTGGTTGGGACAAATTGGTGAGTTTCATGCCGACCTTCGGCAATCAAACGTGGGGCGTTATTTGAGGGTTTTTATTTTTCATGTAAGGAGTGGGGGTGGGGCGTTTATTAGAGAATATATTGGTAGTCCAATGTAGTTTCAACTTAAACATGTACAAATAGTGATATTCATATTTACAGTTTTTATGTAATTAAAAAACCATTTATCAAAGTATTCCTAAATGAATTTGCCCCAAATTACGGTTTTAATGTGCATAACCAGGAAGTTATTATACTTCGTGACATAACCATTATTAATTTCCGCCAGCATGCACCCAATTAGCTATCACACACACCCCATTATTATGATTTGCACATTGGGTTTTGCCTTCAAGTTTGAATAGGGGGTATAACATCGCACATCCGGTTTTTGCTTTGTATTTTACTTAGTTCTACTGACAATGGGCCTACTATAAATTAAATTCCAATACAACGTTTTTAGAACTATATTTTGTGTTCTATTTTAATATCATATGAAAGTACTAATGAAATAAACTCCACTGGAGAATAGAATCGGCACCATGATTTTTTTTTTTAAATAAACATTCCTCCATCATGTCATATTGCCCACGTAAAGGACTTCTACCGTGGATGATGTTTTCATATAGTGTACTCTCATCATCTAACTAGAGCGGTCTAACGAAACGTCATTCCTATAAAGAATGCGTCTGATTTGCTCGTATATTTTAGGGTTGCACATTGCGAACTAACTCCGTACACTTTTGAATTTTCAAACTCTGTTGTGCAATATATGACCCGCCCTGAGCCCGCCATGCGGCGACAACCTAAGTAATAGATGCAGATATTTTCCGTGGAGAAATCAAACCCGCATATTCCTTGAAAACGTACCACACATTGAATAACAAACACACACCTGGAGTGGCTTAGGGTGAGGTGGTGAGTCGTGGTGCCGGGAGCGACTTGGTGTGAGTTTGGGCGACTTGGTGTAATGTTGGGGGCGACCTTGGTGTGTTTGGGGCGAACTTGGCACTGGGGCGACTTTTTTGGGGGCGACTTGTTTACATGGGGGTGACTTGGCATGGGGCGACTTGGTTTACAGTGGGGGCGACTTGGTTTAAGCAGTGGGGTGCGTACTTGGCATGGGGCGACCTTGGTTTGGGGGGCGACTTTGTTTGCAGTGGGGCGAGTTTGGCATGGGGGCGATTTTGGCATTGGGGCAACTTGACCAGGTTCCGATGATCAGGCCACGTAGAGTTACACTATGTAATGATTGAAGCTTTTACCATACATGGGTGGATATATTTTAAGACGACGTTTAGTAAAACATCTTGATTTGAAATGATAGGGAAGGTGGAAACATACATTAAATTAAAGCTTATAACTTGGGGATCAGTTTTAACACAGTTTGCGCCCAATTGGGGTTGTTACTATTTTTCTTTATTTGAAAATGACAGGAGAGTTTTACGTACATCAAATTAAAGGAATATGTTCAAGATTTGTCAAGCTCAGTTTGACTTACATTCATAAAATAATGTTACACCCTTACATCACAAATTCCCGAAAAAATAATACAATTTGATGTAAAATTAACAAAATATAGCATTTTAATTTTGCTTTTTGACATACGAGAAAACGGGCGGATTTTTAGCCACGGCTTCATTGATCAAAAGAGCCCATTGTGCTCTCCTAGTGACGTAAAATTGATGACCAAAACATCGTGTGACTCGAATTGTTATTGCTGACACTGTAATATTGAGGGATTAATTGAAATTAATTAATAAAATTGAAAATAAGGTACAGAATGACATATTTTGTTTCATTTCGGGTGTTTTAATTATTATTGATATAAAAACACATCGATCGCAGTTCACAGGGGGGGTAGGACACGACTGCTCGATTTGGGCTTTGGGAATTTACAAACAGTAATTGTGGGAACTGCTACGTGCATTTTATGGTAGCTGTGTCTCAGTTTCATTACAAATCTCCTCTTAAACCCTAGTTCAATACATCTAGTAAATCATGATAAATAAAGGATAAATTATACTTAAAATCCGTCGGGGTTAGTGGATAACCCCCGCTGCAACATAGTGTAATTTCCAATAACGGTCATTTAGATTTAAATATTCGTGACCCAGGCCTAGACTTTAGGCAAGTTGAGTGTAACTGTCGATATGCGTAATAGCGCCTCTACGTTAAGTCTTTGAAAGGACTTAGCCTCGAGTCGCGCCGGGTTGTTGCCGATTTGATTTCAGGCTGTTGCTGTTAGGATGGCAGTCATACCCCCCTGGCAGTTCATTCGAATAGGAAAGTGGCATCACTGCGATAATGATGGTCACAACGACGTCAATTATGGATGGTCATCACTTAGACGTCACCATTTGCCTGCGAAGTCGATTTGTCGGAATCGTTTTTGAGTAAGCCATTGGGCGGAAAATTAAAAGGGCAAATACTACTCAACAAATGTGGACCAATTTTCAACTTATTTTGATTATATTTAATCTACGTTAACTTAGCCTTTCCATCCCATACCAAATTTTCCAAATATTCAACTTATGACATATTTCCTTTAAAGCTTGTAACTTGAGATGCAGTTTTTCACATTTTGCGCCCAATTGGCGCCTTTTCTATTTTCTTCTTATTTGAAAGGAACAGGACGGTGTAACCTACGTTTAATAAACTTATAACTTTGGGATTCACTTTTAACACATTTTTCACCCAATTGGGTGTTTTTTCTATTTTCTTTATTTTTAATGACAGGAGAGTTTTACGTACATCAAATTAAAGCTCGGAACTTAGGGATGCAGTTTTTACATATTTTGCGTCCAATTGGGCGCCTTTTTTATTTTCTTT
This sequence comes from Ophioderma brevispina, assembly GCA_023653785.1. Classification (NCBI taxonomy): domain Eukaryota; kingdom Metazoa; phylum Echinodermata; class Ophiuroidea; order Amphilepidida; family Ophiodermatidae; genus Ophioderma; species Ophioderma brevispina. The sequence goes on from JAMKCH010026947.1 coordinate 14,319, forward strand.
ATTTGAAACTAGCGGGAGGCCTGCGCTTCGCGCGGGCCCCCGCTAGCTGAGTGAACGGGAGCGATCACTGAAATGGGAACAATCAATGAAACAGAAGCAATCACTGAAGGATCACGGTCCCGTTTGTCCCGTATTTCACATTACCAATGCAGCTGCAGTAAATTTTACACCCGCAGTGGGCAATTGACCCCGGGGTCCTAGGGTGCCCGGGGTGCTATGGGCCCGTAAAAAAATAAAAGTTCAGCCCTTGCGTTTGTGACGAAAGTGAGAGTGAGTGAGGTGGGAGGGAGAGAGAGAGAGAGAGAGAGAGAGGGGGGGAGAAAGAGAGCACATGGCAGATACAGGGGGCCCATTTCCCCCTCCTGCGGCAATGACACCTACTTACGTTGAGAAAATACTCTGTAACCTACGAAATTTCCATTTTTTACGCGCTATGCGCGGTTAATAAATTTAGTGCTAGCTGGCCTCTCTTGGTTTGAGAATTTACACAAACACAATTAAGATTTTGTTTTATAAAACGGTTCGTTATGAATTATGAAGTGGACTACTTACCAATTTCAAATCGTTTCTATCAAATATACATGAGTAAATGGGTTTTGGAAAGTGAACCTTGCAAGGGTTCCGCGCTTCGTGCCTGAATCCCCCCCCCCCCCGGGCCGCTTCATATATGAACTCTCCGTGAACACTTTTATATATTATTATTTGAAACAAAACTAAAACCATCAGCTATATTTTACTTTTTAAAAACCGTTTATCATACCTCCTATCATTAAAAAGTGAAACAATTACAAATGTATATTTGTTTCTATCAATTGTTCATGAGAAAATGTGTGTTGGAAAGTGAACACTGCAAGGGTTCTGCGCTTTGCGGGAGGGGGACACTCCCCTCCCGCACCCACCCCCTGGGCTGTCTCCATCAACACTCTACATATGAATATTTCAATCAAAAACACTTGCATCAACATTATAGGCCTACATGAAGCTCCCACACCCCCGCGCCGCGCATGGCCACTTCGCAGCCACTGTTAACTTTTTCTTTTACCGTGGATCCGAATGAATGGATTCCACCCTTGCAGCTGAATTTCATTAGCGCCAAATGATGTCATGGCAAAAGCAGAATAGTACTGGCGAAGGCGTTTACGAAGTGAGAAATATGTGTAAATGGCTCCGGTGGATTTGGTAAAGGGCCAAGCTGACTTTGTCATCTGCACAACACATCCCTGTCGTTTCCCCTTTGAATTTTAGTGCACCACAGTTTCCGCTTTTAATGAAAAGTCATGCTATCAATATCTATAAGATTCTTTAAGTTCCTTGGATTGTAGTGTAATGCGAGGGGCTGCTGGTGGACATCATGAAGAGACGATCCAGCTGAGGAATCCCCTTCGGATGTTATCTATAAAATTAAGCAACAAAATATATAATATTGCGTGCCGTCACCTTAGGTTCTAAAATATTTTTGCGGCCAAAAAAAAACATTTCCTTGGATACCTATAAACTCTAGGCTAGGAACACTCAAAGGCATGTTTAGAATCCTTCAGGGAACACTTGAAGGTAGGCCTATGTTAATAAAGAACATTGAAAATATGATTTTTTTTTCACGAACCCCTTGAAGTGTGTAGAATAGAATAGAAAGTGATTTTTTCACGAAAATATTTTATAAATCGATTTACGGTATCATTAGAAGAGTGAACTTCTAAAAGAATACAAGTAGCCTAGAAGAGGCCTTGAAACACTTACATTGGCAGCTTCATTCTCATCTCTGTATTTTCTCAGATGCTTTGCTTCATTTTTTGCCATTTTCCTGTAGGTTGTGTAACATATTTGTCGCTTGCTTTTTGCCATTGCAACTGAAGTTGATTATACATTGATTCTGATTCTAAGCCTAAGCCCGTACTTCTGTTTTGCCTTTTGCTAAAGCGCCGCGCCGGCACGCCGGCGTGGTACGCGTTGCTACAACGACACAGTGCAGTGACATGGTGTTGTAACCCATAATGCATTGTGCGTTATAACATACGCACATGGCATGGTGTTTTATCCCACAATGCATCAGCGACGCGCTTCAGCTAGCAACCGACCCCGTTTTTCATGTTATTTCCATAGTAACTGTATAGTTTTGATAAAATAAATGTCCAAACGCACCGTGGCATGGTAACCAAAGTACAAAAAATCAGAATTCGAGATAGAGCCATCTCCGAGAACACTCGGGAACAGGTTGAGAATCTTTCTTTGGTTTATATAGATACCAGGAAGGTGTAACCTATGTTAAATTAAAGCTTATAGCTTGGGGATCATTTTAACACATTTTGTGCCCAATTGGGCGTTTTTTCTATTTTCTTTATTTGAAATGACAGGAGAGTTTTACGTACATCAAATTAAAGCTAAAAATACACTAAAAGACCAATTTAATTTTTTACCTATTTTGTGCCCAATTGGGCGCCTTTTCTATTTTCTTTATTTGAAATGACAGGAAGGTGTAACCTATGTTAAATTAAAGCTTACAACTATATGAGGTCAAACATCTATTTTTAATCAGTTATGAGATTTCTTTATACATATTTCTGTAATGAAAGTGCAACTTAAAACTAGAAAACCATCTACTCCTTTTATGCCAATTGGGCGCCTTTTCTATTTTCTTTATTTGAAATGACAGGAGAGTTTTACGTACATCAAATTAAAGCTTTTAACTTGGGGATGCAGTTTTTTACATATTTTTGCGCCCAGTTTTAACACATTTTGTGCCCAATTGGGCGTTTTTTCTATTTTCTTTATTTGAAATGACAGGAGAGTTTTACGTACATCAAATTAAAGCTTTTAACTTGGGGATGCAGTTTTTTACATATTTTGTGCCCAATTGGGCGCCTTTTCTATTTTCTTTATTTGAAATGACAGGAAGGTGTAACCTATGTTAAATTAAAGCTTACAACTATATGAGGTCAAACATCTACTTTTAATCAGTTATGAGATTTCTTTATACATGTTTCTGTAATAAAAGTGCAACTTAAAACTAGAAAACCATCTACTCCTTTTAAATGCTTTTTAATGTTGTTCTTATTTCTTGTAAAATTATGCCTGGCGACCCGACAGTTTTTTTTAAATACTTGTTTTTACAATTAATAAAGAGTGGTAATCTGTTATAACCATGCTACGCTACAAAATCAACTTGAATATTCTTTTTTGTTTTATTTCGCCATACATAAGCCGTCTAAATTGAAACCTTCCCCGGGAAATGTAACCGTACCTGAAATACAATTTTTTTTACATTCATCAATCGAGTAAAAACATTTTATTTTGTTGTTTCATGTGATTTGTCGTTTCATGTGAACGGTGAGTTGTTTGAACACGCCGGACCCGCCAGACAATAATCCTTTAATGCGATTTCAAACAACCCAAGGGCGACTTGACATCCGGAAGGAATTGAAAGGGAGCGCTGCAATTAAAATATAAACCCCCCCCTAAAATAAAGTACAGGACTATATTATAGGTGAAGCGGAGTTGTCACCTTATATACGGTACGTTTAGAAACCAGTTCCTAATATCTCCTATATCGATTGTAAATCCTCATGTAAGTAGATTTAACCTTTTCTTCGAAATGAATGTAAGGCTTTACCAGCTAAAGAAATTCTGGCTCTTGCAGACCCAAGGTTAGGGCATTCATACTGGCGTAAGACAGGGCGAGCGAGGAATTAAAAGAGAGCGCTGCAATTAAAATATAAATCCCCCTACAATAAAGTACAGGACTATATTATAGGTGAAACGGAGTAGTCACCTTATACACGGTACGTTTAGAAACCAATTCCTAATATCTCCTATATCGATTGTAAATCCTCATGTAAGTAGATTTAACCTTTTCTTCGAAATGAATGTAAGGCTTTACCAGCTAAAGAAATTCTGGCTCTTGCAGACCCAAGGTTAGGGGTATTCATACTGGCGTAAGACAGGGCGAGCGAGGCGAGAGAAGCGCGCGAAAACCGACCCCCTACCCGATTTTGCACAAAATGCCCCTATCTCTGCCCAGGTGACCTTGAAACACTATCTGTGTACACCCCATATGAAGCATGATTCAGGGGTCATTATGACCCATTTTGGTGCTTATAGCTCTTGAATTGTGGGAGAAGGATTTTCTAGATTTTGCACCAAAAAATTATTATTTCTCTTCAAAATCTGTGTACACCCCATTTGAGGGCTGGGTCAGTGGTCCTCTTTGAATTTGGCTTAAATTGGCCCAAGCGTTTTGCACTAGAAGCATTTTTAAGCTCTGTGTGTTGCCAGAAGAAGAAGAAGAAGAAACAGACCAAATACAAGAACCAGCCGTGCTACGCACACGGCTGGTTAAATAAGGGAGTCATTGAACCTATAGTACCAGAGGTGGGTGACTTTTGTCCAAATATACAGGGTGAGTCAAAAAAAAACTTGACCCTGATTGTGTCCGCCATTTTGAATTTTTAAGTGACAAATATCTAACATATGTGGGATCATCTGAAAGCTTAGTTCATTATCTTTAATTTGCTGCAAAGACCATTAAAATCGGTTAAATATAGACCGAGCTACAGTCGTTTGAATCAAGTTGTCGGTTTTGGGCTCTGTCCACGGAATCACATTCAAATGAACGGTGTCCAGAAGAAAGTCGAGCTATTTATTGAATGCAGAAAAGCTGACTACTTGATTCAACGACTGTAGCTCGGCCTATACTTAACCGATTAGAATTATCTTTGCAGCAAATTAAAGATAATGAACTAAGCTTTCAGATGATACCACATAGGTTAGATATTTGTCACTTAAAAATCCAAAATGGCGGGCACAATCAGGG